>APFE031290288.1:123665-144347 GCA_000404065.3 Pinus taeda
TGTTGCTCTATTTTATTATGCATAAGTTTTGGCTTGATCAAATTATATACTTGCAATGGCACCACACATTGCAAAGGAAAAGTTGTAAGGGAGAAACATAAGAAAGAAAAAATAAATGATAGAAGTAAAAAAATTATGTAATTTTATTTATTACTAGCATTTTTGTGAGAAAAAAATTAAAATCTACAGAAAATGTGTTCATTGCTAAAATTATGCTGTCTAGAATTAAGAGAGTATTTTATTGAATGTTTCATCATTTCAATATAGATGATCTATTTCAAAGCTGAACACCAACTCAACTCCCATCTAGAGTAGTACGATCACTACTTTGGTTTGAAATAGCCTTCAAGTGTTACTTTCAATGCCAAATTCCAAGACACCTTTCTCTTGAGGCTAAAAATTTATATCTATTATGCTTTCCCCTACCATGCCTTTATCCCTTATATGAAGGATATGTATTGTTTTACAAAATGCATAACTTATATATAATTATTAGCTAACTTCATAACAAATGAATAAAATAACAACAATTCTTAACTTCAAACATAACACTAATAACCAATGTGGAAAACCCTTAACAATTGTAGCAATTGTTCGGAGGATAAATATAATCTTATAAATATGAATAATTCCCAACTTTCCAATATGGCACTCTCCTACCAAAAAACATGAAAGCTAAGATTCTCAGATGCTCCTTTCAACTTCTGCGTTATTAATCACTACAACTTTAAACCAAAGAGAAAATTTCTTGGAACTTAATTAACTATGAATTTATCTATAATGCATTAGTAGAAACATACCTACTAATCATGTGTAACACATTCATTCCATACTCTCATAAATGAAGAACAAGGATGATATCTACATTATTTCCACCACCTTCCATTTATACCATTCTGATAAACAGTCTATGGAAATAATAGATAAATGCCACAAAGTCAAACTCACTCCCCTTCATAAGAAGAAACATAATAAACACCAAATGAATAAAAATATGACTACAAAACCATAAATTTTGAATGATATGATTGTAAATGTGGATTTCAAAAACTTTCTAAAAATCTATTATTCAATATTTCCATACCAACCAAGACTATAACATTGAAATCATTTTGCTGGTTTATAAAGTAAAAGTTAACACAAACAACAAATAAGTCAAAACTCTATAGGTAGAGAATATGAATGTATCACAATTATTTATAATTAAAAAGCAATAAAATCTTATCCAAAACTAACGGAATAAATTGAATGGCCACACAAAATATTCAACATTGCATTTAAACTGTTCTACAAAAGTGATGTTAAACAAAAAGAATATTTGGATATAAGTAGAACCTCAAAGCTACGCTCAAAAATGAAAAATAAAACCCTCTTTTTTCAGAAGTAAAACCATCGTAGCTCCTAAGTTTGACCAACGAAGTTCGTGTCAATGTAATTAAACCCATGGCTCTGGGCCTTTTCCAATTGTGAATAATCTCAAAGATACCTTTATGTTTTTCTTTGTGTTTAATGATTCTAACGTAACCTCTATATTAAATTCATACAATTTCTGTGAACACATTACATTGGTAGGTGGTACAATTTCTGTGAACACATTACATTGTTAGTGGAAACTTTTTTCCCAATAACATCTTGCACATGAATAATCTCAAAGCTACGGTTATTTTTTTCTTTGTGTTTAATGATTCTAACGCCACCCCTATATTAAATTCATACAACTTCTGTATTTATTTAGTTAAATTCTTTAAAAAAAAAAAACAAGTAATGCGTAATTAAAAAAAAATTACATCATGAGAGTTCAAGATTCTACAAAAATCAAGCAAGGGTCCATTAGAAACCTGAATTACATCTAGAAAGTAGGGACCAGTTTTGTCATATCATTGACATACTAACAAATAACTTTGTATTATCATGGTTTGATAGATGTATCTCTAGAAAGTAAATCTGCAAATGAATGCATCATTGAATAATAATTGAAGTTTTACCTTATTCAAATACATCTCTACAAGGATTGGAAAATATTAACAAGGTATAAGTTTTAAAAGAAAGTTGCTTTCAATGTCCTTTAGTTTAGAAAATTCAATAATATTATTTTCCTCATCAATAATATTAATATCAAAATGCATGAGATCACTTATTTGTGGACAACACTATCAAACAACATGACGTAGTACACTTGAATACAACGATATTTCATAAATAAAAAAATTTAACAAAAAAACAATCGCTCTTATAATATTCCTTGGATCGGTGAAATTCAAACCTAGGGTACAATATTTGAAAGGGTACAGATGAAACAATGTTAAAGATGGTTTTCAAATATAGAGACTAAAATACTTGAACGTAGTAGACATCTATAACTCGACCTCAATATCCAGTTTCTCCCATGACTACCTAGTTCTCTCTTGCTTTCAAAAGTCCTTACTCTAGCAACATTGTCACATGTACTTCATCTTTCTTCAAGATGGGCATGATAACATTTCACTTGGATAGTCTATATTAACTTTATCTCTCTACCACTCTTAAAAATTTTCATGAGATAATCATTATGGAAGATATATAATTGATTTAACATATGAATGTATTAGTCTTAAAGTGTTACCTCTTAGAGTTCTTAGTGGATTTCTCGCTAAAATCCAATGAAAAAATTTGTGGCCAAATCTTGATTTATGTTGTTTAAACATGTATTCCCCAAAAAAATCAAGGTGCTTTGACTATGAATAATTCACCTATCAAACTTGTGATTTTAATGAATCTGTGCTTGATCCTATGTTGGCATTATGGCTAATGTCTTGTCCTTAATGGAAACCTACTTTATAGAATATGTCAAAATTGTGATAACATGATGGTTATGCAGATTGATACAGATCTTATCAATGATATGGATAGAGAAATGATACTTTAGAGATAGATGGATGATAAAGGTAAAGTTTTAGAAACTATACGCAGGTCCCATGAATCAAGGTTGCATACATATGCATGTCTTGTTAGTTAAAGTCATGTACATAATGTGTACCATGGTATTTTCGATACGAGGGGTAATTACCATGGTATTGACCCATAGTATTGGTGTGACAACAGTTATTTGATCCTGTCAAAGAATACTAATGACATTCCCATGTGTCATTCTTCATTATAGAGTTGTATTCCTCATTCATTGCATCTCTCCATTCTTTAAATTCTTTAGCTTCTTCATAACTTGAAGGTTCTACAACATTCATTACATGAGACATTAATGCATAATATTTATACCTTATAGGTGGTTGAATTTGATGTGATGACCTCCTTCGAGTTTTATTGCTTTCACCATTATTCCTGCTTTGTGGAGTCTCTTGTTCTCTTCTTGGAGTGTCATGACTACTCGATGATTCATGCTCTTGAACCTATACCCGTTCCTATACCTGTTGTTGTACCTGTTCCTGTTCAAAACATTCTTCTATTTTGACATAATCAGCAATATCATGCCATACACCTGTGTTATTCATTTTATCACCTTCATCTATATTTTCATGAAACACCACATCCCTACTTGCAAGCAATCTATGTGAAGTAGGATCAAACAACTTGTATGCCTTTTGATCATCACAATAACCAATGAGTGTGCACATAATTGATTTTTGCATCAAGTTTGCTTCTTTCATCTTTTGGAATATGTGCAAATGCTTTGCATCCAAAAACTTTTAAATGATTCACTTTTGGATTATATCCATAAAATTATTCAAACGGTGTTTTCAGATCTAAAATTTTGGTTGGACTCCTATTTTTCAAATAAACAACAATATTAATGGCTTTAGCCCAAAAACCATTAGAGATATTTTTGTCTTGAGGCATGCTTCGTGCACATTCCACTAGTGTTATATTTTTACTCTTAGCAACTCCATTTTGCTGAGGTGTATGAGACACTATAAATTGTTGTAGAATCCCATGACTTTTTCAATATTGATTAAAATCTATTGATTTGTATTCTCCCCCATGATCAGATCTGATAATTTTGATGTATTTCTCAGTTTGTTTTTCGACCATGTTTTTGAATTCCTTAAAGTATTCAAAAACATCACTTTTCTTTCTTATGAAATAGACCCAAGTGTATCTAGATCTATCATCAACAAAAATAAGACAATGCAATGCTCCTCCAAGAGATATAGTTTGCATAGGTCCACATACATCAATATGAATTAATTCAAGTACTTCTCTTTGCCTTTTTTCTTTATGTATAGGAAATTTCTCTCTATGTTGCTTACCAAGTGCATAAGCTTCACATTCAACATGATTATTCTTCATAACAGGAAGACCTTCATCCATTGCTTTTATTTGAAGTAACATTAAATCATTGTGATTTAAATGCCCATACTTTTGATGTCATAACTATTATGTTGACATTGTTGTAGATGGCAATGCTTGATGCCCTGTCCTGGTCACATTTAGATTATACAACCCTCCAAATTTGGTACTTGTGGCAATAACCTTGTAGCAGTCAGGGATATCTTTAAAAACACACTATGATTTGACAAACTCCACCTTTAGTTTTTTTTCAACAATAGTAGAAACATAATTTTTTTATTTTTTTTATACGAGGAACATACATCACATCATGGATCTATCCCTTTTCAATTAGGTAATATCACACCTATTAGTCCATATCCTTGAACTTGAAGGGATCTATTATCTACTAGATAAACAAATGTTCCATCAATGTTCTCATGATATTCACCAAACCAATCCTTATTATAGGACATACATTGTGATGTACCAGAATCAATGAACCAAGCATTCACATCATCAATCGCAGCAGACAATGCAACATTAGAAGCAAACAACTTGAGATTTTTAAATCTATCAATGATTGAGGTGTCCTTATCCACAAAATTACCATTATTCCTTCTGTTTCTTTGTTTAGACTCATTATATTTCATTTTATCACAATTTCTCTCATCATGAACTGGAAATTTAGATTGTGTCATACCTTTCTGCTTTGCTTGAAACTTACTTCTTTTTTTCTTTTGTCCCATGGCTTGCTTTTGTATGGCTTCTTACCCTTGTCTACCAATGCCAAATCTGAATTTTTTGAGCCCAAACTGAAGTTTTGATCCTCTCTTCCTCTTGTAGAAGAATACCTATCAGTTCATAAAAAATAGGAGGCTTCTCTCTAGCTGAAAGACTTGAAACAAAAACTTGATATTCTTACACTAAGCCATTTAATGTGATGGTTACCAAGTCAGTATTGGGCACCTTTTCACCAATGTCTCCTAACTTATCACTTAGTTCTTTGACACAGGAAATGAAATTTCTTATACTTTCATTGGCCCCCATTTTAATTGACAAAAGCTTGGCCTTCAAGAACAAAATCCAGTTAGTATTAGATGTTTCATACAAGCTCGTAAGAACATCCCATGTTTCTTTGGTTTTTTTACAATCCCTAATATGAGGAATGATGCTGTCCTTAAGTGACATTAGTAGCAACACCTTTGCTTTTTTTTTTACCTTTTTTTCCAATCTAGAATGGGCCATAAATTATTTCACTCTAAAATTGTTAATGCCTTGAATTTCCAATTTGCATAATTTCCTCCTTCAAGCCCTATGGTTTCTTTCAAATAAGTTTCAACAAGAAAATTTGACATAATGGCAAAAAAAAAATTGTCCTCAATCAACGAAATACACCCAAATCCACCAGATCTACACCCAAATTCACTAGATCTACATCCGAAATCATCAGATTCAAAACCAAATGCATAGGATCTAAAAAAACAAGACTTAATCTTGCTTCAAATACACCCAGTTTTTTACTTTCACCCAAAAGAAAATATTTAACTCCTTATATCCTGTAAATTCTTTTTCACCATAAAAAAGTTAATCCCTTATTTCTCCATTAAAAAACCTTCAAGTTTACAAACAAAATTTCCTTATGAAAACTTTATACATCACGCGACTTAAAAAATAGTGAATTGGTTCAAGGTGAAAAGTGAACGCTTTCTAGACTTATTCAAATAAATTTCAACCATAAAATGACATAATGACAAAAAAATGTCCCCATTCAACAAATTGCACCCAAATCCACCAGATGTACACCCAAATTCACTAGAGCCGAAACCAAATGCACGGGATCTAAAAAAACAAGACTTAATCTTGCTTCCAATAAAAACACAAAGCCAAAATTCCTTCTTATTTCTCGTTTTTATTAATTTCCTTCTTTAATCAAATACATCCAATTTTTAGCTTTCACCCAAAGGAAAATATTTAGCTCCTTATATTTGGTAAATTTTTTCACCATAAAAAAAAAGTTTTAACCCCTTATTTCTCCCTTAAAAAACTTTCACATTTACAAACAAAATTTCCTTACAAAAACTTTATACACAACATGACTTAAAAAATAGTGAATTGGTTCAAGGTGAAAAGTGAACGCCTTGTGGACTCATTCAAATAAGTTTCAACTAGAAAATTTGACATAATGACAAAAGAAAATGTCCCCACTCAACAAAATGCACCCAAATTCACTAGATCTGCACCCAAATAATTCACTAGATCTACATCCAAATACACACAGATTCACCAGATCCAAAACTAGATGCATGGATCTGAAAAAACAAGAATTAATCTTGCTTCCAATAAAAAACAAAGCCAAAATTCCTTCTTATTTCTCATTTTATTACAAATCCTTGTTTCCAAAATTTTAATTTCCTTTTTAATCAAATACACTCAATTTTAAACTTTCGCCCAAAAGAAAATATTTAACTCCTTATGTCTAGTTTTTTTCACCAGAAAAAAGTTTTAATAACTTATTTCTCCATTAAAAAACCTTCACACATTTACAAACAAAATTTCGTTATGAAAATTGTATACACAACCTGACTTTAAAAATAGTAAATTGGTTCAAGGTGAAAAGTGAACTCTTCAGATGTTGCAAACACTAGTTTTTCACAAAACAACAATTACTTATGGCATGCTTCACTTTATTATTCCACTTTACTATTCCACGTTTCATCTGCTTAGTTTTGATTCATCAACGAGTTCCCAAATGTGTCTACAGTCACCAATGTGTCTAGAGTCATCTCCCTGGAATCCAATTGTTATAGGGAACCTTTGACAAGGCTTGAGAATACCTCCCACCTTGCACACAACCATTGCAGATAACCAACAACAACCCAAGCTTGATTATACAAAAAGTTACAAACAACCAACACTGGTTTTTCTCAACCAAAACATAAAAGCTTAGAAGCAACACCTTCACATGTCACAACCCTCACGGATGCAATTTCTCTCAGATCTGAAGTCTCACTAGACAAGAAATTTTCTCAACCAAAACATAAAAACTTGGGAGCTAAGTCTCACTAGATCTCCAAAGAAATTTTCTCAACCAAAACATAAAAACTTGGGAGCTAAGTCTCACTAGATCTCCAAAGAAATTTTCTCAACCAAAACATAAAAACTTGGGAGCCGCAACTTAACAACAAGATGTGACAGCTCTCTAGATCTCATTTCTTTCAGATCTGAAGTCTCACTGGATCTCCTTCTCTGAGTCTGATACCATAGAGAGATGGGCAAGAATTAAATCAAATCTCATTGATTAAACTACTAGGGCAACGAGTACATTATATAGGCACACATGATACCATATTAGAAAATCAGAGAAGTGCTCAAGAATTAAATCAAATCTACTTGGGGAAAGAGTACATCATATAGACACACATAGACAACTTCTAAGAGAACTTCACCAAAAACCCAAACACTAACTACAAGAATACAATTCATCAATTCTATCTGAAATCATTTCTACATTAATCCAACACTCTTAACAAATAATCAACTTTAACTAAGAATATTAAACTCTTCCTAAAATAATGAATTTACTTAATCTTAATCTCTTTGACAAAATAATGATAAAAATGATTAATCTCTTTGACAAAATAATGATAAAAATAATAAAATCATTTAATTTAAATATGATAACTACAAAGATATTAAAAACAAGTTATAAAGTGTGTTTGAGAATAGGAAAAAAAGTTTGACAATAAATAAGAGAACTGGTCGATTTATTCGACCTTCCTATGAGGTCTAGGTTCGAAGCTAAAAATCGCTGGACTAAAATGCCGACCATCCGGTATTGGACCTGTGGGAAGCCATTTCCATGTTTTTTGAGTTATATTATAAACAAGCACCTCTTTAGCACACGCGTGTCTGAAGCACACCAAGTCCCCTGTTCCTGCAAAATCAAACATTAAACTTCCCAACCTTCTCGAAATAAAGAGATACTTGGGGAGCTTCGTCCCAAACTCTTGGAAAACAGATGGTGGCATCCTTGCAATAACCCTGCGACCCGCGATGTTGCCCGAACCCAATTTGGGCTTCACAATCTCCATTATCGTAAAACCATGGAAACCCATGTCAGCCTTCATTACGGATGACGCTAAAAGCACTCGCGAGCCGCAACTGAAAATTAGATCTTCCCTGGGCATTCCCCTAGTTTCCGCAGTCTCGAACGGGAAAGGCATGATACCATATTTCCGGGTTTGGAGGTTGAAAACAGAGATGCCCTCCACGGCCTTGCAATACAAGAAATCTCCAGAAACAACTATCTTCTCCTTGTATGTTGCCCACGATACACCCATATTATGTGCCACCCGTCCCGCTGTAGTCCACGTCTTTAGAACTGAATCGTAGATTTGCACCCTCTGTTCATTCCCCGTTATCGCTATCACTTTATATGTTTCTTCATTGTGGGCCTCACCGTCCCCGGCCACGATGGTCATGCCCCAAATAGCTCTAGCGTTGATTCTGGGAAGTTCGAACGACGTCGCTGTGAGAGGATTGGAGACAATGTGCCTGAATACAGTATGTTTTGAAGACACAATTGACAACAATAAAAGGCCTGCGGCCGATCCATGGATCTCTAACGCCTCCACGTCATATATTTTTCTGGTAAGAAGGCAAACGAAAACTTTTTCCAGATTTTATTAAATAAACAATAAACCATAAAGTCCAAAGAGATGTCATTCCACAACAGAAGCCATGATTTGTTGGGAGGTGCCTCAACCCAATCATCACTTATAAACCTTGTGGACAAAAAGAGGGTATTCCACTCTTTACAGACGCAACAATATCTACATAAGTTTTCAGAAGGCAACCATGCTAACACTTTCTCTTTTAGATCGTCAGGCAGTTGATACCACCACGCTGAGCACTCCTCTCCATCTTCCCTTTGTGTTTCCACTTCGGATGAGCAACACCCCTACACTGCCTTTTGTGTTTCCACTTTGGATGAACAACACTCCTGCATTGTTGTTTCTATTTCCATTTAATGGATTTTGAATAAAATAAAAATATCAGATCTATTTGCTGATAACTGATTCCCTGCGAACACAAAGAGATGGATTAAATCTTTGATCTATGCTCGCTTAATCCCCTCTTTAAATAGGTTACATTCAAGATGAATACCATGGGTCGATACCATTGGTTCTCAATACCAAGGTCAATACCATGTGCCATCTTTATTTTTATTAATATTAATATTAGGTTTAATAATGTCTTTTTACATTGTATTAATAGTAATTACGCCCATAGTAGTTGGTCCATAGGCTTCACCTAAATAAAATTTCATTTGAGTGAATTATGGAGTAAATATAAAAGAAATGTTTTATTTATTTACCATACCTCTAGTTTATCTATATTTTTATTAATTTATCGTACCTCTTTTATAAATATAGTATTTGGTCTATGGTATTTAGCCCACCGTATTAAATGGTATTTGGCCCATGGGCTTCACCTAAATAAAACCTCTTTTTTGAGGGTTCTTTAAATATAAAGAAGTTTATGGACTAAATATAAAAATAGGTTTTATTTATTTACCATATATTTATTATTAATTTATTTTATAGTTTATTTATTTACCATGGCTTTTAGAGTAAGTTAAAAAGAGATTTTTATTTATTATTCAATATTTCATTTATTTACATTTTTATTTATTTATCTACCTATTTTTTTGATGTTCATAAACTTCTTTATATTTTAAATTTTTATTGGGTTTATAGATTAAAAATATTAAATGTTTACATTTACATTTACCTTTACCTTTACGTTTAAGTTTAAGTTTAAATTTACATTTACATTTACATGTTTATGTGAGATTGATGCAGGAGCATCCGAACTTAGCGAACAATGTGATCGTATGTTCACATGTTGTGGCTAACAAGAGATGGATTTTATTGACATGAGTGGTCAAAATCAATTCTTAAGAGCGGTGGATCTCTTGAATTGATCTTTTGTCATGGCTCCACAACATACATATGGTTAAAAAAAATAATCAAACCAAAATTTTGATTTATATACACCTATGTTTCAATTGTTATAGTGCTATATTATAATTTTTAGGGTGTAACTACAATCGTATATATATGATATCATCTCTGATTAAATTTTGGGTTATCAGTTTTTAAATTTAAGTGCCATCGTTTGTTGGGCTTCATTAATTTTATCCGTGCCATGGGAATGCCAACCATATCGCTTGTTGACAATCTTAGTGCTAAGCGTTCATGTTGCTTGATTCAACCCGGCTTACAACTTGTTAAAATTTACATTGGTGTTGATATTTTGATTATGGCATTAAATTTCCTACTCCGTCTTGGTACATGGCATGGGCAGGCCTGTCCTACTATAGTTGCACATCTCGGTTGTCTCGTTTCATTGATGGTGGAAGCCCTGGGTTCATGATCCTCTGGCTGGGCTCCTTCTGGGGGTTTACACATCCCTGTTTGCTAAAGCGGTGCCTCATTTTACTCTTTCTTTCCTTGGCGCCTGCTTCGATTTTGCTTCTCCTCTCACAGGCCTACTCGGTCTATCGATCCAGAGCTACAATGCAGGTGGAGGATTCTCAGAAATTGGGTTATGCCTTTCTCTTTGGTGAGTGTACCCGGAGTAAGCATTGCTTACAAATGTGACTTTGTTATGTTTTCTTTTACAATTGATTGTTTATTCCCTACCATTGTAGCTCTGTTGCTAACAAGAATTGTGGTGTATTTTAATATGTAGGAGACTCGGCTACAGGTTCGAGGTTTACAACTATGATCATAAGGTGGTTCCCTTGGATGTTTTTCGATGCCCGAGGGTTTCTGGGTAAAGTTTATCTTCGGCTTGGCGCTTGTTTCACAAAGAAGGAACTCTTTAGTTGCTTGAGGCTAGAGTTTCAACTCCCCTGAGTATTACTAGCTTTCTTTTTCCGGTTTGAAGTAAAAATGGGATCTCATTGCATAGTTTTTAGTTAATAGTTATGAGGCGAATACCTACAGTTGTTCTGAGATGTAAGCACGAACATTTCCTCTATATAATTGAGGATTTTATTAATCTGTTGTGGGTCTTGAGACTATGGTAGCACCGGCATAGTTTCCATGTTAAGTTTTTTATGAAACAATTACAGCTCTCTGATTAAGACTTGTTAATCTAATTTGGTAGACTTCTTGGGGTTCGAAGCCATTTACGTTTTTCCTTATGCCCTATGACTCTAGTTCCATATGGAATGTAAATTGAAGTCTGGTTTGATGTATGAATGATATATGTTTGCTATTCCTTGATGTATCCATGATATTCTTGTTCACAATTTCAATACTGTTTAGAATGGATAGAATTTGTTGTGGAAACCCCGAGTTAGGGTTTCACTTAATTTCATTTCTTTCAAATTATGCGGCTCTGAGTTGAGATCGATTTGGTAATTTCCATTTGTGAGAATATGATTTCTACAGTTCTCTACTTTTCGATTTAATATCTGGTACTTTTAGTTGAATTTTTCGGGGATTTCTTCTATCAGTGTTAATACTAGGGGGTTTCACTCACACATAGGGTTTAGGAAGACCTCGCCAAGTTTTAGAGTTTATTTAACAGTCCACTCCCTGGTATGCTAGCCCAGGGTAGCTTTAGGGTATCTACCCTTATAACCCCTTCTATATCATTCCTTGACTCTCTGGGGTTTAATCCGGGGTTACCTAACCTATGGGTTTTACTCTTTGCCTCTTTTGGGTACTAGCATTCTTAGCATTCTTGATCAAATTTCTAATTTGTACTTCTAAAATTTTACATAATCAGCAGAGAAATTGTTTACCAGTTCATTACAATAGTGGTTCTACTATAATCATTTTTTCAACATTCAAAGACCTATACCGTTCATAATTATATAGCTAGTATGTTCCAGATTACAGGAAATTCTCCTGCTCTGGCAGTTATTAACTCTACTGGAAAAGATTACTAATACTTAAGGTAACTAGTTGGTTCCAACTCTATTGTTTTGGTTTTTGGTAGATAAATTACAAACATTAACCCTACAATTAATATTTCCAAGTATCACTTCACCCTAGGTGCTCCTCTACATCTTTTCATTCATAGTAAAAGACACATAATTTAGTTTTTTGCAACAGATTAATTTTCCAAAAGGTACCTCTTACCTGAGTTGGTTTAAAGTGAAGAACACCAATGGTAGAGGTCACCTCTATTTTCCGTTACTAGTCATCCTCCCATTCGTGAGATTTGCCTTTCTGGACCAAATCTCCCCCTAGCTTGCTCACAATACCTTTGTCTTCTGCAAGTTGCTTGCACACACTGCTTATGCTATCTGGTCATCACCAGACTTAGCAATTTTTCCCCTTGCCGCCTGGCATTTCAGCATGGCTTTTCCTACCCCAACTTCCTTTTCTTTGGAAGAATTTCAAAGTTAGGGGAGGTAGTTAAGGTTTTTTCGGCAACTACCTTTTTCAACTTCCTTCCATGAGAAGTTACAAGATCTACTAATACTCAAATAATTTCTCATTTTCAATAATTAACAATATTGTTCAACTCAAACAAGTAATAACAATAATTATTCAGTTTGCTCTTACTGTGGTAAATAAAATATTTACAGCTTTCTGGGGACATTACATCTCCCCTTCCTGAAATAAAACATCATCCCAATGTTTTCCGGCCATAAACAACCCTAGATAAGCTTCTCTAGTTAGTTGTTCATCCTCCTAGGTGGCCTCATCTGGCCCAAAGTGTTGCCATTGCACTTTAACCTGGGTGATGGCTCGTTTCCACAATATTACGTCTCTCCGATCGACTATATTTAGCAACTCAACCAAGAATTTTCCTTTTGGCTCAACCTGAAACACACAATACTTGAATTAGTTTTTCCTTTAACAACAAAATTGATTGGTCTACCTACGATACTTTCCTACCTATATGTCATGCCAACTAACTACGTGCTTAGGATCATAAATGTATTTTTTTAATACAGACACATGGAAGATGTTGTGGAATCGAATATGACTTGGTAGGGTGAGCTGGTATGCCACCGGCCCAACTCTCACTCACATTTGAAATGGTCCACAAAAACCATGGTGCCAGCTTGGCACACCCACTCCATTGTAACATATTGCTTTTAGCTTTACTTCTCACATGCACATGATCTTCTACTAGGTATTCTCTAAAATTTCTCTTTCAGTCGGCGAAGTTCTTTTGCCTATCTTGGGCTGCCTTTTAATTGGATCGTACCTTCTTGACTATTTCTTCCATCTCTTTAAGCATTTCAGGGCCTAGCATCAACATGTCCTTTGGTCCACCCCAATTGGAGGGTGTGCGGCATTTTCATCTGTACAACACTTCAAACGGGCTCATCGGCAGGGACGTATGATAGCCATTGTTGTACGCAAACCCGACCAAGTGCCGATAGTCTTCCCACTTGGATGGTTGCTGCATCACATATGATCTTAGCATATCTTCTACAACCTGATTCACCCATTCTGTTTGTCCATCGGTCTGAGGATGATAAGTGGTACTGAAATTTAATTGAGTCCCCAATCCCTCAAACAGAGTTCTCCAAAAGAGTGATGTAAATTTTACATCATGGTCATAAATTATAGCTTTTGGTAACCTGTGTAGCCTAAAAATGTTTTGCATAACAGTATTGGCAATGTGTGCCACTCTGAAAGTGGATTGTACTAGTATAAAATGCGCTAATTTGCTTAATTTGTCAACCATCACCATGATGGAGTTGTTGTTTCTCTTGGATTTGGGTAATCCTATTATAAAATCCATAGAGATGATCTCCCTCTTCCACTCCGCAATTGGTAGCGGATGTAATAACCCAGCAGGGTGCTCATGCTCTATTTTGACTTGTTGGCATTCCAAGCAACATGTCAAATATTCTACTACCTCTTTCTTCATGCCCGGCTAGTAGTACTCCTTTCAGAGTGTTGTAATCAACTTTTGGTATCCCTGGTGTCCTGCATAGGGACTCTTATGAAATTCATTTAAAATCAAACTTTTAATGTTACTTTGGTTGGGTACATATAGTCTCTTTTTGTATTTCAGCATATCGACAACATGCATCACATATCCTTGCTGATATTCATGACTGGTTGTAATTTGAACTTGTTGTCCTATTTGCTGATAATTGTGATCTTACTTTGTTGCCTTTTTAATCATCTCATTGAGAGAAGTCTGCTCCTCACTGCAAGCAATTTCGTAGATGCCATGCACTTTTCAACTTAAAGCATCAACTACCCGGTTTTCTTTCCCCTTTAGATGTTTGATTTTGAAATCAAATCCGCATAAGAAATCTAAGCATCGCGCCTACCTAGCATTTAAGGTAAGCTAAAGTAACTAGTCAAGCTATGATGGTCTATCATCAACATATATTTTTATCCCATTAGATAGTGATGCCACATATTTAAAGCATGAATGATAGCTGGCAGCTCCAAACCATAAGCAGAATATTTCTGCTCGTGCTCCTTTAGTTTCCTGGATTCATAAGCGATTACCTTACCTTCCTACATTAATACTCCTCCTACTCCTTCCTTACTCGCATTTGTGCACACCACATAGTCCTTTCCTAGATCTGCCATGCTTAATATAGGTGCAGTGGTGAGCATATGTTTGAGTTGTTCAATTTTTTTTTGGCATTTTGCAGTCTATTTAAAAGTTTTCCCTTTTTCTGCAAGGAAGTGATAGGATAAGCCACTATCGAGAAACCTTCCACAAACTACTTATAGTAACTTGCTAATCCCATGAAGGATCTTATATCTGCTATGTCGTTCAAACTGGCGATTCCATTATGGTCCTTATCTTCTCGGGATCCACAATGATTCCATCTTTAGTGATTATATGTCTCGAGTACTGAATTTGTTCCTTAAAGAAGTCACACTTGGTATATTTGGCATATAATTGATGTTCCCAGAGAGTTAGCAATACCAATCTGAGGTGTTCCTTGTGTTCCTCCATATTCTGGGAATATATCAGTATATCGTCAATAAAAATTAACACAAACTTGTCTAAATACTGATGAAATATGTTGTTCATTAAGCACATAAAGGTCACAGGGGTGTTGGTTAACCTAAAGGGTAATACCACAAAATCAGTGTCCATAGCCAGTTCTAAAGGAAGTTTTAGCTAAGTTTTCCTCTTTGATTTTGATCTGGTGGTATCCTGATTGTAAATAAATTTTTTAGAATATGGTTACCCCTTTTACTTGATCAAAAAGTTTATCAATACAGGTTAGAGGTTACTTATTCTTAATTGTCAATTTATTCAATTGATGATAGTCCATGCACATATGAAGGGTCCCATCCTTCTTTTTAACGAAAAGCATGGGGGCTCCCTAGGATGGAACACTGGGGTGGATGTAATTTTTGTCCAATAGTTACTATAACTGTATTTTCAATTTTGTTAATTCTGGTGTGCTCATTTGATAAGGAGCTCGGGATACCTGGGTTGCCCCTGGCACCAATTCGATAGTGAAGTCTATGTCTCTCTTGGATGGCTGTCCTGGTATGTCTTCAGGGAACACATCTGCAAATTCCCATACCACTGGAATACTTTCCAAGGTGACAGTCTTGTATTTTGAGTTGGCATAACCAACTTGAATGGCATAAACCTGACATCTTTTCTTGATATACCTTGCCAACTGAGAGGCGGTTATTGGCTGAATCTGCACTGGCCTCAGAATACCTTGTATCTCTTGCTAGTTCATTCCTGTAGCATATAGTTTTTGTTTTACAGTTTATAATGGATCAGCATCTTTCCAACTAGTCCATGCCTATCAACACATCATACGATCCAAAGGGAAGTACATTTAGATATACCATCACATGCTAACCTGCTATATTCAAGGGGCAATTATTGACCTTAGCTAACACATGTGTCTTTGCCCCTATTTCCAGTTGTACTAGCCAAGGATTTTTAAAATTGATAGTTTGTAATTTACATTGTTCCACAACCTTAGGACTAAAATAGCTTAATGTAGCTCTAGGATCAATTAAAATAGTTACAGTATAATCAAAGATCTTACCTTCAAACTCCATCATAGTAGGTTGGTTTTCTACTGGATAATTTTCGAGAGTGGCATTAATTTTCGGTATACTCCGAGCCACGCTACCAACCGTAGATGCTTCATGGATTTGTGAAACCTATTAAGTACCCTTTCAATGAGGAAAATTTTTAAGTTAATGAGGCCATCCACATCCCCAACATTGTACTAGAGGTCTCGTTGTCCCTTCATTATCAATTTTACCTGATTGCTCGCTAAATCTGAATTGAGTGGGTGGCTTCAATCTGAGCTAGTTATTATGTAGATTCCTATTCTTTTTCCTTTTTGGAAATCCTTTGCTAACACTGCCATGATTCCCTTAGTGCCCATAGCAATCTTATTACCTTTCTTGTTAGCCAACCTCTTTCCCAGAATTTCTCTCTTCTACTTACTTTGCTGATAACATACCCTAACCTTTCGTGTAACCTCATCCATTGTTGCACGATCAATAATAGTGCTACCTTGTAGCTTCTAGAGAGTTCCAATTTGAACTCCCCACATCAATACGAGTGCTCCTCAAACCATTCTGTAGGTACCCTTCTCGAACACTATTTTTACAGCTGCATCATCCAGCTTGCTTACAAAGATCAGATTTCTAGCCAATGCAGGAATATGCAGAACACCCGGAAGTGTTCTAACCCTTCCACCTTGCAACTTCAACTTTACTTTTCCGCGACCAATGATTCTAGTCTTCCTATCATCCCCTACGAAGATATCACCACCATCATATTTCTCATATTCGCAGAATCACTCTCTGTGGGGAGTGAAGTGAAACGATGCACCTGAGTCAATCAACCATGCCTCATGACCTGCATGTGTACTTGAAGAAACCAAGTACACATCTCCACCTTTATCTGTGGTGTTTTTCATCTCTGCAGAAGGAGCATCATTCGATCCCTTTCCTTTATCAGGAGCTTTAGATTTACAGTCCCTTTTGTAGTGCCCTTCCTTTCCGTATTTCCAGCACACCACCTTTACAGGTTTTCCTGGAGATTTAGATCTCCCACTCAATGAATTATTTTTGTTTCTATTCTGGGACCATCCTCGTACACACAAGGCATCACCATTATAGCTCTCCATATTTTTCCATCTCATCTCCTCTGTCATCAAGGATGAGACTATTTCATCAAACTACAAGGCAATTGCATTGCTACCTATTGCAATAACCAGACTATCCCATGAATTTGGTAGAGAACACAACAAACTGATGCACTCATCTTCATCTAAAATTTTAATATCAACATATGCTAACGAACTTACCACAGTATTAAATGCATTCAGATGCTCTGTAACCGAGTCTCCATCTTTCATCCTCAGGTTATACAACTTTTTCTGTAGGAACATTTTATTCACCAGAGACTTGGATTAGTACAAGGTCCCTAACTTGTCCCACAAAGCCTTCTCCATAGCTTCCCCTCATACATTCAAAAACACTGAATCTGAGACACACAATTGCATTGTGCTCTTTACCTTCTGATCCAACTTCTTCCATTCTGGACACTCCTGCTAGTTTAGTACCCGGATCTACCACGATCCTATGATCTTCATCCACCAACAAATCCTCCATCTTGAGTTTCCAAAACTAAAAAATCTGGCCATTAAATTTCTCGATCTCTATCTTTCCACTACTAACCATCTTCTTTCACTACTAGAATTGATCTCGTAGATCTCCCACTAAACAGGGTCTACCACAAGCTCGAGCGAAACCCTTCAACAATAAAGGCATCCCCTTGAAGCCAAAAATGTCTCTGATACCAAAACCATAGGTGTGTCTGCCTCAAACCCCCTATGAGCCCCCCACCACCCCTGCTACACAATCGGAGCAATGAAGGGGGGCTCCATCCCCCCTCTAACCCCCGGTTTGCTGATAATTGTGATCTTACTTTGCTGCCTTTTTAATCATCTCATTGAGAGAAGTCTACTCCTCACTGTAAGCAATTTCGTAGATGCCATGCACTTTTCAACTTAAAGCATCAGCTACTCGGTTTTCTTTCCCCTTTAGATGTTTGATTTTGAAATCAAATCCGCATAGGAAATCTACACACCGCGCTTGCCTAGCATTCAAGGTAAGCTAAAGTAACTAGTCAAGTTGTGATGGTCTGTCATCAACATAATTTTTTTCCCATTAGAGAGTGATGCCACATATTTAAAGCATGAATGATTGCTGGCAGCTCCAAACCATAAGCATAATATTTTTGCTCGTGCTCCTTTAGTTTCCTGGATTCATAAGCAATTACCTTACCTTCCTACATTAATACTCCTCCTACTCCTTCCTTACTCGCATCTGTGCACACCACATAGTCCTTTCCTAGATCTGCCATGCTTAATATAGGCACAGTGGTGAGCATATGTTTGAGTTGTTCAATTTTTTTTTGGCATTTTGCAGTCTATTTAAAAGTTTTCCCCTTTTTCTGCAAGGAAGTGATAGGATAAGCCACTCTCGAGAAGCCTTCCACAAACTGCCTATAGTAACTTGCTAATCCCATGAAGGATCTTATATCTGCTATGTCCTTTAGACTAGAGATTCCATTATGGTCCTTATCTTCTTGGGATCCATAATGATTCCATCTTTAGTGATTATATGTCTTGAGTACTGAATTTTTTCCTTAAAGAAGTCACACTTGGTATATTTGGCGTATAATTGATGTTCCCAGAGAGTTAGCAATACCAATCTGAGGCGTTCCTTGTGTTCCTCCATATTCTGGGAATATATCAGTATATCGTCAATAAAAATTAACACAAACTTGTCTAAATACTGATGAAATATGTTGTTCATTAAGCACATAAAGGTCGTAGGGGTGTTGGTTAACCCAAAGGGTAATACTACAAAATCATAGTGTCCATAGCCAGTTCTAAAGGAAGTTTTAGCTATGTTTTCCTCTTTGACTCTGATCTGGTGGTATCTTGATCGTAAATCAATTTTTGAGAATATGGTTACCCCTTTTACTTGATCAAAAAGTTCATCAATACAGGGTAGAGGGTACTTATTCTTAATTGTCAATTTATTCAATTGACAATAGTCCATGCACATATGAAGGGTCCCATCCTTGTTTTTAACGAATAGCATGGGGGCTCCCTAGGATGGCACACTGGGGCAGATGTAATTTTTGTCCAACAGTTACTGCAACTGCATTTTCAATTATGTTAATTCTAGTGTGCTCATTTGGTAAGGAGCTTTGGATATCGGGGTTGCCCTTGGAACCAATTCGATAGTGAAGTCTATGTCGCTCTTGGATGGCTGTCCTGGTATGTCTTCACGGAATACATCTGCAAATTCTCGTACCACTGGAATACTTTCCAAGGTGAAATTCTTGTATTTTGATTTGGCATAACCAACTTGAATGGCATAAACCTGACATATTTTCTTGATATACCTTGCCAATTGAGAGGCGGTTATTGGTTGAATCTGCACTGGCCTCATAGTACCTTGTATCTCTTGCTAGTTCATTCCTGTAGCATATAGTTTTTTTTTTACAGTTTATAATGGACCAGCGTCTTTCCAACCAATCCATGCCTATCAACACATCATACGATCCAAAGGGAAGTACATTTAGATATACCATCACAGGCTGACCTGCTAAATTCAAGGGGCAATTATTGACCTTAGCTAACACACGTGTCTTTGCCCCTATTTCCAGCTGTACTAGCCAAGGATTTTTAAAATTGATAGTTTGTAATTTACATTGTTCTACAACCTTAGGACTAACATATCTTAATGTAGCTCTAGGATCAATTAAAATAGTTACAGTATAATCAAAGATCTTACCTTCAAACTCCACCATAGTAGGCTAGTTTTCTACCTAATAATCTTCGAGAGTGGCATTAATTTTCGGTATACTCCGAGGCATGCTACCAACCGTAGATGCTTCATGGATCTGTGAAACCTATTAAGTACCCTTTTGATGAGGAAACGTTTTAAGGTAATGAGGCCAGCCACATCCCCAACATTGTACTGGAGGTCTTGCTGTCCCTTCATTATCAATTTTACTTGATTGCTCACTAAATCTGGATTCAGTGGGTGGCTTCAATCTGAGCTGGTTATTATGTAGATTCCTATTGTTTTTCCTTTTCAGAAATCCTTGGCTAACACTGCCATGATTCCCTTAGTGCCCATAGCAATCTTATTACCTTTCTTGTTAGCCAACCTCTTTCCCAGAATTTCTCTCTTCTACTTACTTTGCTGATAACATACCCTAACCTTTCGTGTAACCTCATCCATTGTTGCACGATCAATAATAGTGCTACCTTGTAGCTTGTAGAGAGTTCCAATTTGAACTCCCCACATCAATACGAGTGCTCCTCAAACCATTCTGTAGGTACCCTTCTCGAACACTATTTTTACAGCTGCATCATCCAGCTTGCTTACA
>APFE031290288.1:148591-168678 GCA_000404065.3 Pinus taeda
AGAGAGCTATTACTCATACCTTCTACCATACCTTTACCATGAAGTATTCGAAGGCCCTTCTCTCCAATATGTCCAAGCCTTTGATGCCACAGCATGGTCTTTTCTCCGGAGACCACTAGATTTTCTGCTCCATTTTCAGGAACCATAGAACTATTGCACCCATCAACAACAGTGCTACCTTGCAACTTGTATAGAGTTCCAATCCGAACTCCCCGCATCAATACCAGTGCTCCTTGAATCATCTTGCAGGTATCCTTCTCGAACACTGTCTTTACACCTGCATCATCCAACTTGCTTACAGAAATCAGATTTCGGCCAATGCAGGAATATGCAGAACACCCGAAAGGGTTCTAACCCTTCCACCTTGCAACTTCAACTTTAATTTTCCATGACCAATGATTCTAGCCTTCCTTCATCTCCTAAGAAGACATCACCACCATCGTATTTCTCATACTCGCAGAACCCCTCTCTATGGGGAGTGAAGTGAAAGGATGCACCTGAGTCAATCAACCATGCCTCATGATCTACATGTGTACTTGAAGAAGCCAAGTACACATCCCCACCTTCATCTGAGGTGGTTTTCGCCTCTGCAGAGGAGCCTCATCAGATCCCTTTCCTTTGTCAGGAGCTTTAGATTTACAGTCCCTTTTGTAGTGCCCTTCCTTTCCACATTTCCAGCACACCACCTTTACAAGTTTTCCTGGAGATTTAGATCTCCCTTTAGATGAATTATTTTTGTTTCTATTCTGGGACCATCCTTGTACACACAAGGCATCACCATTATAGCTCTCCATATTTTTCCATCTCATCTCCTTTGTCATCAAGGATGAGACTATTTCATCAAACTGCAAGGTAGTTGCATTGCTACCTATTGCAATAACCAGACTATCCCATGAATTTGGTAGAGAACACAACAAACTGATGCACTTATCTTCATCTAAAATTTTAATATCAACAGATGCTAACTGACTTACCACAATATTAAATGCATTCAGATGCTCTCTCACCGAGTCTCCATCTTTCATCCTCAGGTTATACAACTTTTTCTGTAGGAACATTTTATTCACCAAAGACTTGGATTAGTACAAGGTCCCTAACTTGTCCCACAAAGCCTTCTCCATAGCTTCCCCTCATACATTCAAAAATACTGAATCTGAGACACACAATTGTATTGTGCTCTTTACCTTCTGATCCAAATTCTTCCATTCTGGACACTCCCGTTGGTTTAATACCCAGATCTACCATGATCCTCTGATCTTCATCCACCAACAAATCCTCCATCTTGAGTTTCCAAAACTAAAAAATATGACCATTAAATTTCTTGATCTCTATCTTTCCACTACTAACCATCTTCTTTCACTACTAGAATTGATCTCTTAGATCTCCCACTAAACAGGGTCTACCACAAGCTCAAGCGAAACCCTTCAACAATAAAGGCATCCCCTTGAAGCCAAAAATGGCTCTGATACCAAAACCATAGGTGTTTCTGCCTCAAACACCCTATGATGCCCCCACCACCATTGCTACACAATCGGAGCAACGAAGGGGGGCTCCATCCCCCCTCTAACCCCCCGGTTAACTATGTTGGCTAGTCATGGAAAGAATATAACACAACCCAACAAGGTAGCTCCCTTGCATTTTTTCGATGCCCGAGGGTTTCTAGGTAAGGTTTATCTCCAACCTAGTGCTTCTTTGATAGAGAAGGAACTCTTTGGTTGCTTGAGGCTAGAGATTCAACTCTCTTGATTACTACTAGCTTTTCTTTTTCCAGTTTTGAAGTAAAAACGAGATCTCATTGCACAATTATTAGTTAATAGTTATTAGGTAAATGCCTACAGTTGTTCTAAGATGTAAGCACAAACATTTCCTCTGTATAATTGAGGATTTTATTAGCCAAATGCGGGTCTTGAGACTATGGTAGCACCAATATAATTTCCATGTCAAGTTTTTTGTGAAAGAATTACATCTCTCTGATTAAGACCTGTTAATCTAATTTGACCGGCTTCTTAGGGTTCAAAGCCATTTATGCTTTGTCTTATCTCCTATGATTTTGGTTCCATATGGAATGTAAATTGAAGTCTAGTTCAATGTATGAATGCTATATGTTATATGGAATGTAAATTGAAGTCTAGTTCGATGTATGAATGGTATATGTTTGCTATTCCTTGATCTATCCATGATATTCTTGTTCACAATTTCAGTACTATTTGGAATGGATAGAATTTTCTATGGAAACCCCGAGTCAGGGGTTCACTTAATTTCATTTCTTTCAAATTACATGGCTTTGAGTTGAGATCGATTTGGTAATTTCCATTTGCGAGAATAGGATGTCTACAGTTCTCTGCTTTTCGATTTAATATTTGGTACTTTTAGTTAACTTGTTTAGGGATTTGTTCTATCGGTGTTAATACTATGGGGTTTCAATCCTACATAGGGTTTAGGAAGATCCGATAGAGTTTGAGTTTATTTAACAGTCGACTCCCTGGTATGCTAGCCCAAGGCGGCTTTAGGGTATCCACCCTTATAACCCCTGCTATATCGACCTCTCTTATGGCATCATTCCTTGGCTCTCTGGGGTTTAATCTGAGGTTACCTAACCTGTGGGTTATACTCTTTGACTCTTTTGGGTGCTAGCATTCTCAGCATTCTTGATCAAATTCCTAATTTTTAGCTCTAAAATTTTACATCAATAGATAAATTGTCTACCAGTTCATTACAAACAGTGGTTCTACTATAATTAATTTTCTAGCATTGAATGACCTGTACAGATCATAATTATACAGCTAGTATGTTCCAGATTATAGGAAATTATCCTGCTCCGACAATTATTAACTCTATTATAAAAGATTACTAATACTTAAGGTAACCAGTTGGTTCTGACTCTATTGTTTTGGTTTTCGGTAGATAAAGTACAAATAATAACCCTATTATAAATATTTCCAAGTATCACTTTAGCGTAGGCACTCCTCTACATCTTTTCATTCACAATAAAAGACACATAATTTAGTTTTGTGCAACAGTTTAATTTTCTAGAAGGTACCTCTTACCTAAGTTGGTTTAAAGTAAAGAAATCCAATGGTAGAGGTCACCTCTATTTTCCGCTGCTAGTCATCCTCCAATCCGTGAGATTTGTCTTTCGGGACCAAATCTCCCCCTTAGCTTGTTCATAAGACCTATGTCTCCTACATGTTGCTCACACAAAGTGCTTATGCTATCTGGTCATCACCAGACTTAGCAATTTTTCCCCTTACCGCCTGACATTTCAACACAATTTTTCCTCCCCCCACTTCTTTTTCTTTGGAAGCATTTCACAGTTAAGGGAGGTAGTTAGGGTTTTTCTGGAAACTACCTTTTTCAACTTATTTCCATGAGAAGTTACAAGATATGCTAATACTCAAATCATTTCTCATTTTCAATAACTAAAAATATTGTTCAACTCAAACAAGTAATAACAATAATTATTCAGTTTGTTCTTACTATGGTAAACAAAATATTTATAACTTTCTGGGGACATTACATCTTTACTTCAATTATTGTAACAATTAAATCATTGTATTATTTTTAGAACAGGGGATAAGTGTTAGGATAGTTGTGTATCAGAGTTTGAGAATATGGATTTAATAGTCTTTAATTCAATTTTTGTAACAATTAAATCATTGTATTATTTTTAGAACATGAGATAAGTGTTAGGATAGGTGTGTATAAGAGCTTAAGAATAGGGATTTAATAGTTGAGCTGATAAAAATAGAGATTGAGTTGTCAATTTTGTTAGGATAGGATTTGATCCATAAAATAAAGGGAAAAAATGTAATGATAGAGATTGGATGGAATAGAAGAGTGAGTAAGAAATTGAGAGAGAGAGATAGGGTTTGTGAGTGAAAAATGGCCAAGACTCTGTAATTTCTATGTTATTGAATAATTGATTAAATGTGGTGTTGGGTGTTATTCCCGGTGTAGAATTTCTCTTCAATCTGTGTTTTGGACCCTCATCTGTATTATTTTATGTTTATGCATTTTATTAATAAGTCATAGTCAGTTAGCATTAAGGGTTATTCCAGGCTTAAGCGCTAAACCTTTGTTAAAACATATTTATTAGAAGCTCGTATTAAGCACGTGAGCAATATTCCCAAGTGGTAAGTGGTATCTCGCATGCTCAAAGAATGGTAAATGGCATTTCTCAAATTCACACAACTAACCTAAGATGCTGACACGTAGCACAGGAAAACCACTTTTATTGCATGCTCTCAACTTGATATCGATTGTGCTAGACAATGTATGATATTGCACAGTAGCCGTTGGATCGGATGGGGTATACCGGCGGTGGAGATTGGTCAGGCTAGTTGGTGCATGATACATCACAATATCTGTAGGATTTGGTAAATGAATCAATGATGCAGATTGAAGCACTCAGGAGTGGAAAGGTCAAAGTGTGACTGACAGTGATTGGTCAGACAAGCGGGGCCCTCGGGAGGGAATACTCGTACAAAATATGTTTAACACATAGCTAATTGGTTTTTATGTGAACCATTAGTCTAATTCTAGGCTACCACATCAATTTTGGTAACCATCCACATCAGAGATCTACCCCATACTGGACTGTAGAGATTAAGATTAAGATTTATATTATTGGTAACAAAAAAAATGTTTATTTGTCATCAAATTAAATTTCATTAAAGGAAATTACATGCCAATTTTGCAAGCCGTGCTCTTGGGTCACATCCATTTGCAATATTAATTTTTATAGGTTATTCTTTGGCATCACTCGTCACTACCTCTAATTCGATGTGTAGTGATGTAGGTTCATTATTCAATTTGATGTGCTAGTTTGTAGGTTCAACGATGAATTCAATAAGCTAGTTAGGTATACAAATACTATAGACAATCAATTGCAAGCATTCTTATGTTTGCAAGTTCTCGTTTCTCACGTAATTCCTTTTGGATATAACTAACCTCCATTGGTAGTTGGATTTAATATAGAGGATAAAAGGGTGTTTGCAAATGGTGGATTATGGTAGTTGGATTTCTTGTAGAGGCTAAAAGGGTGTTTGCAAATCATGGCTCGATTCCACGCCATTATACCATCTCCATAAAGATTAACCAATGTCATTGTGCAACTTCAATCTATAACACCTCACTTTTGTTCAATTATCTAACTATTCAACTTAGCAGATAATTATGAAAATTTTAGATTATTAATAGAATATTTTAAAAAAATCATTGTTTTAATTTTGTTATTCTATTATGATTGTAATAATAAAAAAGAAAACATGATCCATATTTCTCGTTTAATTTTGTTAGGTAAACATCAATGTTTCATGGTTTTGTGACTTTATAGATGAATTATAGTTATCTTTCCATGATTGAAAATTGATCTCTTATGAAACCAACTCATAAAATATAAGAGAAGATAGATCAACGACCTCAAAATCATCCTTTTTGAGGGGGAAACCACTTTTACATTACACAAATGAATAATTCTTGGATGATACAAATGACAAGACCTCCTTTCTATATATAGGAGTTTGAGGGGTCATAATATAATGAGAGCTGACATAACAATAATAATGTAAGGGCACAACAATAATAGTAGTGGGCTTCCATGGGGCACAATAATAATAATATGGGAAGTACATGGGCACAAAATTATAATAAGGGGGTTGCATTAATAACAATAAGGGTTACTAGTAGTATAGAGACCTAACATGCTTCACTCCTTCAAAAAGTGTTTTCATCAATGCTTGAGTAGTTTTGGTTGCTTATGTATAAAATTCTAGTCCTCCCATGTGGAATCTTCAATAGCTAAGTTCTTCCAGTTGATGAGATACTCTGAAATTGATCGATTTCATAGTTGTAAGGTTCTTGTTTCTATGACTGCCTCATGTTCCAATATTATTTCTCCTCATCAAGCTTCGACAATATTGTTTGAACTGGGAGCTTGTCACCTATAACCTTCTTTAAGAATGAAACATGGAAAACTGGTGGTACTCAAGAAGATGTAGGAAGCTCTAATTTTTTTGCCACAGTACCAATCTTTTGTAGCACCTTGTAACGATCATAGTACTTTGGTGATAATTTATTATCCTTCTTAGCTTGCTTGATGGACATTTGTTTGTATGGTTGTATTCGTAAAAATACCTAGTCGCCTATATCAAAACTTCTTTCACTGCGATGTTGATCTTCTTATTGTTTCATTTGATTCTATGTGAAAGTGAGGTTATCCTTTTTCTTCTTGATATGTCCTTCTATCTTGAGAGTTTGAGGAGTGGTAAGTCCCACTAGTGCATTACAAGATATGGTCAGATTCATTTCTTCTTTCTCTGGGGTTGGTTCATGGTGTATATCCTCTTCTTTTGATGTTTCTTGATCTTTTTCTTCTCCCTCTTCACAATTGTTGGGTGTGGAGCCTGATTATATTCTTTATTTAGATGTAATAGTGCATTGGACCCCATTTCGTAATGTGGCAGCAATGTCATCTGTTTATGTGCACCACTAGGGGGATTCAGGGGGAGAAGGGTTGGGGGGGGGGGGGGGGTGTCAGCGACGATGATGGGGGATTGGGGCCAACACCCCCAAAGCTAAAATTTGATGTAAAATTTCCTTGTACAATGTTGTCATTTACTCTGGATCTACCAAGTGCCAAGAGGGATCAAATCTTTTTTCACTCTATTCTAGTTTGCATATCAAGATATTTGATCTCTCTTAGTGCTTAGTAGATCCATACTAAAGGCGGATCTATGCTAGTTTAATTCACCCCTATAAATAGGCTACATTGATGTGAATACCATGGGTCAATACCATTGGTTCTCAATACCATGGGTGAGTACCATGTGCCATATTTATTTTTATCAATATTAATATTAGGATTAATAATGTTTTTTTACATAGTATTAATTACATTGTAAGGCATTTCCCTCTAGATGTGCCATTCGATTTGATGTGTTATATGATTGGAATGATTCCCACCATCACATCATCATGGGCAGTTATGGAATTAGTTACTGTAACGATTCATTGGAGCGATATATTTCTTGGGTCATCCAAGATATATTTAACAACACATGAGCATCGTTAGCTATAGGCTTTTGGAGAGATACAAAAAAGTGTGGACGAAGTCCTTAAGCTGAACACAAAACTGAAGGCTCGTCCCTTGTACTCGTGAGCCAAACAATAAGCTAAATAGGACAAAAGGAACGTTGAAAGGGTGGCAGCATCGTGATGCGAGCTTCAGGAGATATCTTGGGCCATGGTCATATGACAGAGCCTATTTGGGTGTGGCTAAAAATAGCATCTCCTTTGCATGTGGTGGCTGGAGGGGCGAATGAGAGCTGTGAAGGCTCTTTCCCCATTCACCTTCCACACCGCCGATCCTTACCAATGAATTCGTCATGGTAGATCTCCTCACATTCAGCTGAGAATGCGTAGACGAGGAGTGACTACTACTATTTGTATGAATACTTCAATGGAACGAATCAGGGTGATTCGTGGGTGAACACATAAATGTCTTCGTAGGGGGAACACAGGGAATAGACTTCGTGGGGACATCTCCTTTCAGTGTAGTGGGATACCACATGTATTGAATGTGTGATGAGGATCTGTCGAGAGCGAAACAGGTTGAAGATGAAGCGGCAACAGAAGCAGACGAAGAATAAAGAGGGTTCTGTGAACAACTATATCAAGAATTAAAATTTATTGAAACAAGAAGTGCTTTTATATTGGTTTATCATATTAAAATTTATAATAAGCAATAAATAATATTTTTTAAGATGTAAATTAATTATTTTTAAGATGTAAATTAATTAATGATAATAATATTATTAAAGTAATTTTTTAAATATTATTAATTTATATTTATATTTTTACACCACATATTTTCCAGTTTGTCAACAAATTTTGAGATGGGTATCTCATTGATTAAACACCTAGATAAATAATTATTGTTAATATTTAACTAATGATACATTTCTCTTTTACCGAATATAACATTCACATACTATTTTTACACCATATTTTTTCTGGTTTGACACCACACTTTTTTTGGTTTGTTAACAAATTTTGAGATTGGTATCTCATTGGTTAAATGCTTAGATAAATAATTATTGTTTATATTTAACTAATGAATACATTTTCGTTTACCGAAGATAACATTCACATACTATTTTTACATCACATCTTTTCTGGTCTAATGAATATATTTTTCTTTTAAGGAATATAACATTCACATACTATTTTTTACACCACATATTTTTTTGTTAAGATATTCTGAGATGGCTATCTTATTAATTAAATGCTTAGATAAATAACTATTGTTTATATTTAACTATTGAAAACATTTTGCTTTTACCGAATATAGCATTCACATACTATTTTTACACCACACCTTTTTTGTTTTGTAAACAAAGTCTGAGATGGGTATCTCATTGGTTAAATGCTTAGATAAATAATTATTGTTTGTATTTAGCTAATGAATACATTTTCTTTTACCTAATATAAGATTCACATACTATTTTTTACACCAAATCTTTTTTGGTTCGTTAACAAATTTTGAGATGGGTACCTTATTGGTTAAATGCTCAGATAAATAATTATAGTTTATATTTAACTAATCAATACATTTTTCTTTTACCTAATATAACAATTCACATACTATTTTTGACATCATATCTTTTCTTTGTTAACAAATTTTGAGATGGGTATCTCATTGGTTAAATGCTTAGATAAATAATTATTGTTTGTATTTAACTGATGAATACATTTTTCTTTTACCGAATATAACATTCACATACTAATGTTTACACCACATCGATGAAAATTATAAATGTCATTTTGACCACACATCCAAAGGATTACATTTAAAATCAATGTTTTTACTACAATTACAATTAAACAAATTATCATCATATTATTATTATTATTATTATTATTATTATTATAGCATAGGATGGTTGATAATGTGTTAGAACATGTGAATATAATTTGTGTAGTGGTAAAATGATATTTAGTTTACGTATTTGGTAGTTAAGGGATGAAACTTTAGTGATAGATCTTCAACTATTTTTCTTCAAGTAGTTTTCCAAGTTTTTGTAACTTTAACCAAAGATTCGAGTTAAGCAAGTGGGGGTCCAGGTCCCTCATTTAAGCAAGTAAGCAAGTGTGTGGTCGTTGACAAGTGGGGTTATATCTTCAACTATTTTTCCAAGTTTTTGTAACTTTAACCAAAGTTTCTAGAAACGAGGGGGTCCAGGTCCCTCATGTAAGCAAGTAAGCAAGTGGGTGGATGGTTTAAATTTTATTGAATGATCTCTACATTATTTTCAAGCATGACATGGGTTAGATTTACTTAAGCAAAATTGGATTAAAACAAGATCATGGAAGACACAAAGGAGATTAGTGAGATATAGAGCAATGTGATATTTTGAATGAATCATAAGGGAACAATATTTTCGTTCTAGTTGAAGAATTATAAGGGAAACAATATTTTCATTGTGGTGCTTACAGACCACACTTGCTTGATTTTCAAGATAAAATGGTTTAAATTTTGTTGAATGATCTCTATAATATTTTCAACTGCATGAAATGGGTAAGATTTACTTAAGAAAAATTGTTGTATTTTTTTTTTATAAGTAAGAGATGAACCTTCTATTAATCTGGACAAATTACATAATTTACAAAGGGCCCCAGACAACTGGGTTGAAAGGATCATGAACTGAAGTAAACAACAGCCTTATTGGTCAAGCTAGGGAGCTTACAACGATCCACAAATGGACCCGCCTGCAACATTACAAGAGGTCACTAAACAAAACGGGTTTGAAACCCTCAGGCAACCAGCAAGAACCAAACTATGCTTATAAGTAAAAAAGCCTTGACCCATAAGCCAATAAGTAGCAAACCTTGATCCATCCGATCCATAAAAAATGGAGTCCCAATCCAACGGCCAACATGGATATCGCGTAGACAAGAGGCACAAAGGTTAACCATGAAATGAGAGCGGTTTTCTCTCACCTCTCCATGCCACGTGTTACGCCCCGAACGTAATCATGTGCATTTGCCCCAAAACCTGATACCACCCATGCCCCACGCGATATACCACTTGTGGTTTTTGGGTGTTATGTTCGCAGTATCATGATAACTTAGGGCCCACAGTGGGACCCATAGTGGAGCCCATTATCCCTAGCACCTGGAACCGAAATTAACTATAGAATGGGTCCACAAGGCCCACTCAGATCCGTGACCCTAAGACAAATAGCTCGACCAATCCTAGCTGACGAAACCATTGTCCCAATCCAATAGTTAGTGTGGATATCATAGTGCTTAGAATCTTAGGCATTAATCACAAAATGAGAGCAATTTTCCTTCGCTACATGTTGCCACGTGGTGTCCTCTGAGTGGATTCGTGCACATTTTCCACAATACCAAATACCATCTGAGTCCCATGCGATAAGACATTTATGGTTTTGAGTCAATGGTATCATGTAGAAAATAGTCGGCTCATCGGTCAAACACGGAGCCTCTAGCCCGTTCCACCATTCTTTTTGAGCCTTCCGTCTATAGTAGTCAACAAGAAAATCGTTGAGCCAAAAACACACAGAAAACCTATTCTGTGTGTGCGTCCATCTCATGACCGTCATCATTCATCTGAAAGGAAACATAGTTGTGGAAAGCTGCCATAGACATAGACGAATTATGTAATACCATTCTCATCCCTATCTCCTAACTCCCTTTGGTCAGTTCTGTTCAACCACAGATCCCAATCATTGGTTGCCAGGCAAAGACATTCTTCTCTCAATTTACCTACAGGTACCTATTCCCAAGCATGTCGCGAATCCCTGTTCTTATTGACCTCCCATTTGTTGGCTAATCGATCTGCAAGCATGTTTTCCTTCCATTTGACGTGAACAAATCTTATCGTTTTAAGAGTTCGTAGATGAGAGTGTATGCGATGAAAAATCTGCATAAGCTTCTAGTGCTTTGACACTTTATTCGGCGAAGTTCCATTTTGAATCCTCTTGGCTGCTCTGATGGTCAGTTCTGAATCTGCTTCATTTATAACATTTTGTAAATTAGCTTCCACCATGATCTCCAAGCATTGTTCCAAGGCCAGGAGTTCAGGCATGTTATTGGTGCCATTTTCCAACTGGCCATGGAAGATGAATTTTATATGCCCCTGTTGATCTTGCATAGAACCCCTAAAGCCCGCTTCCCCTGGATTACCCTTAGAAGCTCCATCAATGTTTACATTAAGGAAGCCATGTGGAGGGGGCTGCCACCTACTAGCCCCTAGGCTTATTGTTCTTACTTCCTTACGAGTGCCTCGAGGAATTATGGATTCCAGACCCAAATTGAGAAGAATGATATCCTCGAGAGGTAGAGGAGGGTTAGTGGGAGTTGCCCTTACAAGGCTTTTGACCATTTCTTTGAGCTGGTTCATGATTTGAGTGATTATGTGTTTTGGCTTGCTGGCTTCGTTTTTTTGAAGATTCTCCTATTGCATTCTTTCCAAACATTCCAAATGACAAAGCCTGGAACTAACATCCAGGCTTTGTTGATGATTTCATTCTCTGGGAAGTTATTCCTCCAGTTTTTCAGTCTGTTGGATACACTGAGTTTGTCTCTGTCATTTTCTCTGAAGATTGAGGCCACCCAGTTCCATACCCTAGCAAAAAAAGGGCAGAGGTTAGGCAGGTGCTCAATCGTTTCCTCATGTGAGCCACATAGGTGACATTTGGAAGGTCCTATGAAGCCTTTCTTAAGGAGGTTTTCCCAAGTTAGTATATTTCTTTGGTGCACTAACCAGATAAATATCTTTATTTTCATCCAGTGAGAGGTTTGCCAAAGCTTCTTCCAGACTATGTCAATATTGACAAAGTTAAAACCTGTTATTGGCTTTTTTGCCTCTTTGAGATTAAAGTTTCCTTCATTATTCTTCCCCCATATTAATTGGTCGGGTGAGGATGAGACCATAATCCGTCTCTACTCTAAGTCCATGGTGAGAGCATCTACCATGTCCTTGAAAGGACTGTCATTATTGTAATATAGATCCTTCCATTTCCTCCATTTTCCAGTATTACTCCCCTAGTCCCAGAAATCTTGTACCAAGAAGAGATCTTTGTTGTCTGTGTCTCTCTTGAGAGCTGCCCATTCATTCCTGTTTAAGATGGGTTCTTATTGCGAACAATCCTCTTAGGAATGAGCTTGGTCCCCTGCTCGGATTTGCCAGAAGTAGTGTTGTTGAACAGTGCCTTTGTTCTCCCAAGCAAGGTTCCAACTATGTGACCCCCTAATTTGTCCTGACATTCTGATGTGATACTTTTTCTACCATTATTTAGCGTACTTTTGTTTCCAAATCTTGGTCCATGTGGCATTTGGCTCCTTAATCCATCGCCACCACAGTTTAGCTCCCGAAGCTTTGCTTAGAGTCTCCAGATCATGTAGCCCCAAGCCACCATGGCTTTTGGGCTTGCAGAGCTTGTCCCAGACAACTAAAGGCCATTTTTTATTTTCTTCCCCTCTGCCCCATAGAAATTCCCTTTGAATTTTCCTTATCTATTGCTTGATACCTTGAGGATTAGGGATGGCTGCAAACATGAAGATGGGAATGGCCTGATATACTGTCTGAGTGAGCACCAGTCACCCTGCTAAGTTTAGAGCTCTATAAGTCCATTTACTATTTTTATCCTAAAGTTTGTTCAAAATAGGTTCTTATATTGTCTTGCTTAGAGGGTTATCAATAAGAGGAATACCAAGATATTTGGAGGGCAACTGTTCCCTTTGAAAACCAAGAATCTTGGTAATGTTTCTTTGTATAGCAATATTATTGTTAAAGAAAGAAAACTTTGGACTTGTTTTGGCGTACCTCTGTGCCTGCAGCTATAGCAAAGTCATCCAAGATTTCTTTGATTGCCCTTGCCACTCTAACACTGGGTATGCCTTGCAAATAGTATCATCCACAAATTGTTGATGAGTGTTAGCCTCTCCATCTGGGGTGAGCCTAATCGCCTGAATTCGACCTTCAGCATTTGCCATCCTGATTGCCCTACCTAGCCATTCCATCATGAGGACAAAGAGGAAAGGTGATAATGGATCCCCCTGCCTAAGCCCTCTGGAAGGTGTGAAAGTTTTTGAAGGAGCCCCATTGAGCAAAATGGAAAAGCTGGTCATGGTGACTAGTGCCATAACCCATCTTATCCAGTTTTGTTCAAATCCATAGGCTTTAGGAATAGCTCTTATATAACACCAGCTAAGTTTTCATAGGCTTTTGCAAGGTCCAACTGAATTATCATCCCTACTTGCTTGTTGCTTTTGAGTGAGTGTACCACCTCATATGCTTGGATGATGTTGTTGAGAATTTGCCTGCCCTCCACATAACCTGTTTTCTCTTCTGAGATGAGGGTAGGTAGAAGGGGCTTGAGTCTATTGGCTATCACTTTGGAGATGATTTTATACACCACATTACATAAGGCTATGGGCCTCAATCCATCCAGAGTCATAGCATTTTCCTTTTTGGGGATTAAAGCTATGAAGGAAGAATAAAGTGCTTTTAGAACCTTTTTATTTCTTCTCGAGTCTTCCACAACCTCAAGGATATCCTGTTTGACTGTATTCCAGTAGGCTTTGAAGAAATCAACATTGAAACCATCTGGTCCTAGTGCTTTTCCACTTTGCATTTCCTTGATCACCTCACTGACCTCCTCTTCCGAGACAGACCGGTTGAGATTATGGTTATCCTCTTCAGTGGCCAACTTGGGAATGTACTGTGTGAACTGAGCAATGTACCTATATCTATCCTCCATAGGCTCCTTTGCAATGTTAGGAAAGTGTTGAACCAGGTTCACTTCCATATCCTTGTGAGGGACCAGTTCAATACCCTGAGAATCCTTAATTTTTGTGATTCAGTGGAATTGTGGAAGAACTTGGTATTTCTTTCTCCCTCTTTAATCCATTTAATCCTCGATTTCTGTCTCCAGAAGGTTTCCTCTTGTATGCAACAATCCTCCCATTCTCCCTGCAAAGTGTTGGTTAGTTTTTGCCCCTCCTCATTGAAGCCCTCTGAGATATTGATCTGATTGACTTCCTGGAGTTTTTTCTCAGTTTCAATTATGGCCTTGATGATATCTCCAAATTTCTCTTTGTTCCAATTCTTGAGCTTGAATTTAATGTATTTCAGTCTCTGTTGAAGCATGTCCATCTTAGTGCCTTGAATGTTCAAATCCTCCTTCCACCATTTATCAATGTTGCTGGTAAACTTGGGGTGAGAGAGCTAGATATTTTCAAATCTGAAAGGCCTATTTCTCAGAGTGCCCATAAAGTTAGCTTCTAGCTGAACTGGCCAATGGTCCAAACCTCCAAAGGGTAGAATGGACACTATAATGGCTGGTCCTATTAGGAGGAGATCCTCATAAACTATGAATCTATCAAGTTTTGACGCCACTTGGGATGCCCCTCCCCTTCTGTTGTTCCAAGTGAAGGTTCCATTTATTGTCTCTGTATCTGCTAGTCCCATGTTCATGATGAAATCCTGGAAAGCTTCAGAACCTCTACCTAGCTATCTGGTCCCTCCTTTTTTTCTGAAAGAGATCTTATCATATTAAAATAACCTGCAAATATCCAAGGAATATTGGGATGACGTGCTCCGAGACCTTCTAGGGAGGCAAGAAGCTTGAGTTTATATACTTGCTATTGACATACATAAACATTTGTTATCATGTAAGTCTCTTTGTCACCTAAAGGACTACACCAAATAAAGATAGTTTCTGGATGCTTCATCATCCAGGATTCCAAATTTTTGTGGATCCCACAGTGTGAGAACCCCACCTGCAGAGTTATTGGATTTAAATTCTAAATACTCATACTTGATTAACAACTTATTGTGAATTTCTCTTATTTTTTCAATTGATCATTTGGTTTCTTGAATAGAGACCATGTCTAGTTTTTCTTCTTTTATTCTATTGTTTAGATTTCTCTGTTTCCTTCTACTACCTAAACCTCTACTGTTCCAAGTTGTGAGCTTCATTAAGAAATGTTGGTAAAGGAATAACTGGTGAGATATTTCATCTTACTTGAGTTAATCAGTAGTTTCCCACATTCATTTAGTAGTTCATTCTATCTTTTTCTTCCTCTTTTCCTCCTTGGGTTCTTTGGAGATTGTGTCTGTGGGTTCTCCATCATTCTGACCCCACTTTGCTCCTGGCTTTCATGGTTTCTTTTGAGACCAGTTCCCTTTGATTGTGCCCTCCATAAATAAAGTTGTTGGACTCGATCATAGTCTTCTTTCGGCAATGATTCCACTCCTTTATTCTTTCCTTGTTCCAAAAATGTTCTAGATCTAGATTTTCCTTATCTATAATTTCCTGTAGTTCTTGGTCCTCTGTTCCTGCCTCACTTGGAGTCAACTCTTGGTCCTTGTTGATCTCCATTTCATTTTACATTTCCTTTATATGTTGGTTATTTGTTGGGATTTCTTCCATTTCAACTTCCATGCTCGGTCATTAAGTGCATTCTCCATGTCCTGGACTGTGTCCAAGTTCTCCTCCACTTCCTCTAGGGTTTTGAAACTATTGTGTTTCTTCTATCTGTCTTCATTAGTCTTCTTGTGTGATTATTTACCCCCTTTCCCTTTGCCCCCAACCTTGGTAAAACCCTCATGATCTCTATCTGTAGAGGTTTTCCCATTACCTTCAAAATTGTTTATTGCGCAGTCTCTGAATAGGTGGCCGTGTTCATGACATTTGTGACATCTAAATGGCATGTGCTCATAGTCCACTGTTTGCACCTATCTTCATCATATACCTCTAAAATTATTGCTTCTAGAAGAGCTCCAGATAGATCCATTTCCACACATATTCCTGGCGAAGGAGGTATATTTACCTTTTAGAGTTGCCTCTGATATCTTCCGAAAATACCCCAACTTGTTGCCTATGGTTTTCAAGGATTCGGGTTACCAGTAGTCCAGGGGTAGTGAGTAAAGTCTGATCCAAATTGGTCCTGATGTAAATGTTTCACGTTTTGGAACAAAATTCATCGTCCATTGTTGCATATAGAGTCCTACCGTAGCATAGAAGTAAGCGCCCCCTTCAAATACTCTATCTTTGTCCTCTAGGCTTGCGAACACCACCATGAAGAAGTCCTTAGAACCCAGATGTAAATGTATTTCTCCCTTTGGCTTCTAATGACTCCTGATCTAGATGTGTAATGCCCTCTTTGTTGGCTATAACCCCATGAACTTGGAAATGATCGCATGTTCTTTCATGTGGTCCCTATGCACTGGAATTGCCGGATCACTCAAAATGACCTGGGGTATGATGCTTGATTTGGGTTTGCAGACTCCCGTAGTTTTCATGGGAGGCGTTTTCTTGATGTTGCCTCCCTTCTCCTTGTCTTTATTTGTTTATTGTTGCTTTCCTTCCTGACCCTGGATTTTGTTTCTTCCCACTATTTCCTTGCCTCTTGCTTCTGAAATCTTTTCTAACGATTTTTTGAAATACTTTCCTCCTTCTTCCTTACCTTCCTCTGTGATCGCTTGATTGTAGGAGGAAGCGACGCTCCCCCCTGTGCGTCCTGCCATGGAACCCTAATGTAGAGCTTGTCGCGAATGTCAGAACTCCTTCAGGTTGCAGAGCTTCCCAGCTACTTAGCAGCAAAACTTGTTGTATTAAAACAAGAACATGGCAATATTTACTTAATAAAAAATTGTTGGATTAAAACAAGAACATGGAAGACACTAAGAAGATTAGCTATATAGGGCATTGAGAAATGTGATATTTTGAATATTTTCAAGAACTATAATGGAAACAATAAATAGGTGTGTCGACATTCAAAAGAGAAACATATGCAATTTTCTTAAGAAGAGGTGTAGTTGATGCTATTCTTAGGTTTAATTTCTAAATTGGAGATATTTCCATTTTTATTCAAGGGTAGATCTTAATTCACATAGAAATTCAAAATTTAATTACAAAAATGTTATAGTCCTTTCTAGACACACATTTCAAACTATACAAAAAATTCTTTGTATTGATTAAGGTAAGTGATGAAGAATAAATATGGAGGAATTGTACCGAAGACTATAGTAGGAGGAAGTGATTAAGAATAAATACGGAGGAATTGCAAGAAAACGCTCTCTGATTTAGGAAGTGATCAAGAATAAATATGGAGGAATTATACCAAAATGACCTCTAATTTCGAAGGTAGAAAATGATGATTGGTATTTAAATTCAACATAAGCCTCATGATTTGTAATGCTCAAGGAAACGATATTGTAGTACGATTTCATTATAGCATGGTCATTTCCTTTTCCTGATATTTTTCTGCCTTTCAATAGTTGTCAAGGAATCATTAGTTAAGTTGTGAAGAAATCATTAATTAGTTCTATATGTTATTGCCTTACAACATTTCCTTGCAACAACTGGTGCAATTGCTAATAAGAATTTGGCTCATGGTATTTTGGTCCATAGGCTTCACCTAAATAAAACCTAATTTTTGAGCTAAGTGTGGAGTAAATATAACAAAAATATTTTATTTATTTACCATAACTCTAGTTGATCTATATTTTTATTAATTTACCATACCTCTTTTATAAATATAGTATTTGGCCCATGGTATTTAGCCCACGGTATTAAAATGGTATTTGGCCCATAGACTTCACCTAAACAAAACCTCTTTCTTGAGTTTTCGTAAATAAAAAGAGGTTTATGGACTAAATATAAAAAGAGGTTTTATTTAATTACCATACCTCTCCATTTTATTTACATTTTTATTTATTTACTATACCTATTTGTTTGGTGTTCATAAACCTCTTTATATTTTAAATGTATATTTGGTTTAGACATAATAATAAGTATATTGATTTCTGTCCACATGGGGTAACTCAAGTGGCAATGGCTGTGGAAATGAAGTCTTACCAAACCGGAGTTCTTGGGTTTGATTCTTGTGCTACCCTCCCCAGAAATGGGGTGAATAATGGACATGTAAAAACTCAAAAATGAGAGGGTCCTAACTAACCTTACAAAAAAATTAGATTGATTTCTAAACAAGGCCAACATTAGATTAGAAATCTTAAATGTTAAAAAATTACATGTTAAATATTTACATTTACGTTTACATTTACATTTACCTTTACATGTTTATGTGAGATCTACCCGATACTACTTAAGGTTATTGTTTCATTATCTTGCATTGGAAACAAAAAATTGTTTATTTGTCATCCAATTAAATTTCATTAAAGGAAATTGCATGCCACTTTTGCAAGTCGTGCTCTTCGCTCACATCCAATTGCAATATTAATTTTTATAGGTCATTCTCTTGCATCATAGATCACTGCCTCTAATTTGATGTGTAGTGATGTAGGTTCATTATTCAATTTGATGTGCTAGTATGTAGGTTCAATGGTGAATTCAATGAGCTAGTTAGGTATACAAATACTATAGGCAATCAATTGCAAGCATTCTTATGTTTGCAAGTTTTCTCCCATTTGGATATAACTGACCACCATTGGTAATTGGATTTAATGTAGAGGTTAAAAGGGTGTTTGCAAATGATGGCCCCAATCCACACCATTATACCATCTCCATAAAGACTAATGAATTTCATTGTGCAGTTCAATCCATAACACTTTGCCTTTGTTCAATTCTCTAACCATTCAACTTAGCAGATAATTAGGAAATTTTAAATTATTATTAGAATATTTTAAAAAATTTGATGAGCGCTAGTATTGCAGCAAGGATGTTGCAACTCCTGGGCTACCAACTTTACTTATCAACCTTGGGTTCATACAAACTTGGAGGTGAAAGTGTTGAATGCACAGTGGTGAAAGTGATGGCTCCTCCTGTTGTCACTTGTTCAGCTGGTGAGAGACCACTGCAGTTCCAAGCTTGATTCTATAGATTTAGAAGAAGCTTGATTCTTTTATGGAAGAAAGACAAATCTACTCTAAAAGAGTTACTCTACTGCAGTAATGAGAAAAAACCAACATGTAATGCTAAACCACACCATACCCTAACTAACCATTTAGGAAGCTATGCTAAGCAGAGATTAGAAATGAACAATAAACAAATGTTATTACCTAAGCTACAGAAGTAAAAAGCATCAAACAATACTAATGTGCAAGTAAAGAAACCAAAGTAACTCTCTTTTCACTTTTTTGGTCTTTTTAGGCAAAATCAAGTATGCAAACTAATTGTTCTTGTGGATGTGATAAGTGGATTGAAGGTGTTTGAGGATGTCTAGAAGGTTTTTGGAGTGATTGGATCATGTGGATGGGTCCTAGGAGGCTTTTTATGACTTCTTATAGGGTTCCCGTCAATTCGGCCTCAAAACAGGCCATTTCAAGAAAACCTATAGGATGTACTAGAAACCTATAGGATGATCCTGTAGAAATTATGTGAAACCTATAGGATATACCTGAGAGCTAGTTGTGAGGTGTTTGAGGTGTTGGGAAGCTTAGCAAAGGTGTGTGATGGGTGGAATGGAGTGTTAGAAGGTCTAGGAGCACTTGGGAGTCAATATCCAAGATAAGGGATGGCTAGATTCACTCAATTTGTTTAGGAGAATTTCAATGAAAAATGATGAAAAACTAGCGAGGGTGATGGTGAAACAAGGGATGGCTAAGGTGGATGAAGTGGAAGGTGGTTGCTCATTATTAAGTCTTGGTATCCTCCTAAAGCACTTGATCTGCATAAAACATGTGTGTCTTCCAAAAAATATGCAACAAGATGCATTTTAGTAAACTAGAAAAGCATGAATCAATTGCCTATATTATGTACGAAGAAATTTGTTGAAGGGAATGAAAGCATGAGTGAGATATTATTGCAAAAATGGATATGGAAAAATATGACAATGTGATCTACCTTTCAACATTAACCAAATACTGAATTAAAGACAACAAACTCCAAAGCTTATAAAACTAGAAATTGTCCCAAAAGGTACAAAGAGAGGCCGATAGGATTATTAAATTGGATTTGTTGAATTTTTCTAGAAGAGTTAATTGGTTTGTGGAAAACCTTGTTTTCTTGCACTGGATCATTGTGCAATTACTTTTCATTAGATGTTTTGTTTATATCTATATTACAAGGAACACATTGAATGCCTTATTTCATATC
>APFE031290289.1:0-13238 GCA_000404065.3 Pinus taeda
AAAATGCGAGAGCATAACACATAAAACACATATACACAGAGATTTCCCCCTGGATCTCAAAACCGAGACTACCAACTTGATTTTTCATTATATTCCTTTCAATGTTACAATACATATTTATACATGCCGAAGCATCCAACACCATGGACCGAAAAGCCATCGCATCCAAAACCATGGACTGAAAAACCATAGGTAGGTTCGCCAACCTAATATAGGGTAGGGTCCAAAAAAAAAAAAAATCTCGGGGCGCTGCCCCGAACCCGGTAGAGGGGGGCTACTCGCCCCCCTCAAACCCCCCTTGTGACCCCCCGCTGTGCAATCGGCACGGCGAAGGGGGGGCTCCGCCCCCCCTCTAACACCCCGGTTCACTACGTAGGTTAGTCGTGGAAAGAATATAACACAACCCAACAATCTTTCCCACACCAAAGTGTCCAACAATCAATGAAGTGTGCGCCTCCCTTATGATATTGTTTTTTTCTCCCCGTGGAATACATAACTTGCCCAATGATACAACAAATTGTTATGTACATGGTAATCTAACTCTTCAATTTGGTTTCCTTTCCTTGAGCTTGCATACACATCTTGAAAGTCATTATCATATGCATATTTCTCAATGTAACTTTCATGTAAAATATAATTTTGCTTGATTATAATAGACGAATTTACAATAGGCCTAGAAAGAATATCAACTACCTTGTTGTAGATTCCATTTTTGTACTTGATAACCTAATGAAACTGTTGTAGAAAACCCATCTATCTAAAGTTTCGTGATTGCCGCAACTTTGACTGTGACTATAAGTACTGCAATGGTTGATGGTCGGTATGGATAATGGTCTCCTTCCCCATCAAGTAGTGTTTCCATTTTTTAACACTTTGTACCAATGCGTAAAGTTCTTTTTCATAAGTGGGATAGTTAGTCACAACATCATTAAAAAATTTCAGAATGAAATGAAATGGCCTTACCATGCTGAATAAGAACTACTCGCATGACTTAATCACTAGCATTCGTTTGAATCTCAAATGGATGTCTAAGATCCGGAAGAGCTGATACCAGTGTTGAAATCATCTTTTATTTTAAAGCATCAAATTCTTTCTACTGTACATCGCCCCAATGGAAGACTTTCTTGACACTAGTCAATGCATTTAGTGGTGCTACAATGGAAGAAAAATTAGCAATAAATTTCCTCCAATATTGTGCTACCCCAAGAAAGCTTCTTACCTCTGTAACTGTTTTGGGCTTGGGCCAATTCACAATGACCTCAACCTTATAGCGGTCTATCTTTAGCTCACCTCTTCCAACAATGTGTCCCAAATACAGTAAAGAAGTTTTGCCAAATTCACATTTTGACATCTTTAAAAACAATTGTTCTTTTCTCAAGACATCAAGTACTTTGTTCACATGCATGACATGTTCATCTCTAGATTTGTTGAATATGAGAATATCGTCTAAGTAAACAATGAAAAAATCATCTAGAAATGGTCTCAATACATCATTCATAACTCTCATGAAAGTAGTTGGAGTATTTGTAAGACCGAAAGGCATAACAAGCCACTCAAACAATCTTTGTTTATTTTTAAATGCAGTTTCCAAATTTCCTCTTCAACTATTCTAACTTAATGATAACCACTTCGTAAGTATAACTTAGTGAAATACTTTGCATACCTCAATCGATCAAGAATATCATCAATTCTTAGGAGTGGATAATGATTCTTTACCATTATCTTATTCAGTGCACGGAAATCCACATACATGCGCCAAGTCCCATCCTTCTTTGGCACCAAAACAATGGGTGAACCACATGGTGAAGTAGATGGGTGTATGATACCTTATTTAAGAAATTCTTGAATTTTCTTCTTGCTTTCCATGCTCTCCATGATCGACATGTGATACATGCCAATGTTTGGAAGTGGACATCCTGCTGTAGCTGTATCTCATGCTGAATTCCCCTCTTGGGAGGTAACCCCTTTGGTTCCTGAAACATCTTTCCATGCTTGCTTACCACATCAAAAAAATAAGATTTTAACTTATCATCGAAACCTTCAAAAGATTCATTATCAATATCATTCTTTTTCTTGATCATGAGAAGCACAAAAATTTTACTTGCATTTACTAGTCTCTTCATCTGCCCTACATTAACCAAAGAAATGTTTAACTTTTTGTGATGGGCTCTCACAATATACTCCACCCCATCCTTGAGAAATTGGTATTTGTTCTCATGGAAAAAAAAAACCTTTTTCCTGTCATACAAATATGGGCTCCCCATAATGATTCCTGAGATGTCAAGTGGAACTACATCTAACTCAACTTCATCAATAAATTTTTCAGTAATGACAAACCTGAATAAGAATTTCCTTGTAACCTGTAGATTTGCATTATTGACTATCCAACCCAAGGGATATGGCTTATGATGAGGTACAGTTTCAAGGTTAAGCTTGTTGACCAAGTCTTATGAAATTAAGTTCGATTGTGACCCACTACCAAATAATGCATCAATCTTTGTATGATTTTAAATTATCCTTACGTGGAACAATTCTATGAGGAACTATTGCTTGCAATAACTTCTTTTCCTTTTGTGACCATGGCTGAAATCTTGGTCTCATCACCAAAATTGGATCCAAGATCATGTTGTGTGGTAGTGGCCGTCTTTTGTTTCCCTTTATTGTTTGGTTTCTTAGGCCTTAGTTCGGGATTTAATTTCCAACATTGGGTTTCATCATGCCCCGCTTTGGAACAATGTTGGCATATAGTTTTCTCTCCTTCTTTCTTTACACTTGCATTCTTATTTCCTTTCCATTTTCCACCCTTCTTTTTCTCCTTACGCTGAATGGATTCTTCTTACTACCCTCTTCCTGAATGTTCTTTCCTCTTGCTTCAAGGTGTGTGGCTTGCACACATACCTCATCTAAATTTCTTGGATTGAACATATTGATAGTATGTTTTAAGTAGGAATGTAAACCCCCAATATATTTCAAGAGTGTATATTGGGAATTCAAGTTTACTCCTAACAACAAATCCCTTTTCCTAAACTCCTGGGTATAGTCTTTAATTGTTTGGCCCTTGAGTTGCCTAAAATTTTTCCAACTCATAATGGATTTTTTCATATAGGCTAAAGGATAAAATTTTCTTTTAATTGAAGAAACAAATTCAACCCAAGAAATGGATATCTTACCATGAATTCACATTTCCTCTTGAGTCTTTTCTTCCCACCAAACTAGTGTTTCTCTTTCTAGCCTCAATGAAGCCAACTGGATATTTATGTCATATTTTTGGAAGGTTGTGAATTCTGGGATAAACCTCCAATTGTAAAATCCAATTGTCTAACTTTTCTGCATTGACCTCGCCATTGTACATGGGAAGTTCAAACTCAATGTCCAATTTGAGTAAGGGAGTTTTTTCTTTTGGGGTTTTTGAACGAGTATTAACAATTTTTGTGGTGGAAGTGGAAGATGATGTTGTCTGAGATGACGAGGATGATGAAGATGGTGGAGATGGAGGAGGCTTTCCTCCATTACCTTTTGAATCCTTCTTTTCATCTTTTTTATCTTCTGAGTTTCCCTCTCCATGTGGGGACTTAGAACTCTCTCTAGCCATTCTAGTATTCCCCTTTTCATACAAGACTCTAACCATGTCAGTTAAGTCATAGAAATATTTCTTGAATGCTTCCTCTTCTGAAAGACCTTCAGTCTCTCTTGCTCCAGACATGATGGCTTTGGATTAAAGCTCAGCTTCTGGTACTGTTTGTACCTCCTCAATCTCAATTGAAGGCAAAACGTGAGGTGCTTCAAGTGCAACTGGGATTGAAACTTTGGGTGGAGATTGTGGCCTTATGGCTCTCCTTTTTCTGGGCATTATGTCAGGATTTGCAACCAATAGTTTCCCTTCTCCTCTTTACAACTTTAACCTTGTAAGCATCACAAATTTGCAACCATTAAAACCCTACTTACACAAAACTCAAGAAATCAAGCAAATAACCTTTGCTCTGATAACAACTTGTGTTGTTGAATTTTAGTTTTGTTGTGCTATTTTTAACTTCAAAATTAAAAACAATTTCTTATTAGTTGCTTCATGTGCATAGGTTTCCTTTATGGTGTTTGTGAATGATTAGGTAAATCTTGTCAATTTTTATGTCAAATTCATGAGAAAAATAGCATTAAAGTAAAGTGTTTAACAAAAACAAACAAATGTACAACAAACGATCAAAATGAACACCTAACACAATGTTTTGATGAAGGAGTTCACCCCTCCTGGGCTACATCTCCTTGGTCCAGCTTCCATGGCCTGGGCCTTTTTATTAGCTCAAAATGGAAAAAGGTGATGTTTACAATGCTTTACTGCTCCTAAAACCTATTTCAGTGTGCTCAGAACATCAAAAACATCTAATAGTTCCTTTTCCCGATCCCATTTTGGTCGAATTTTGCAAAAGTTATGGGAAATTCAATTTCCCCTAGGAAAACTCCACTAAAACTAGAGGAACTCCAGTTAATCACGCTAATTTTGGAGAAAATTATGAATTTGTCAGTCTGCCAAAAAATCCCACCAACTTAATCTGCATTAATTAAATGATAAGCACAATTTAATTAGTTTTTAACCCCACTTAGGGGTAATCGCGCGTGGTTAAGGTTAGTGTTGGCCAGCAGTTTGTGGCAGTGGTCACAGGGTGGCGTTAAATGCCAACGGTTATGCAGTAGTGCTGGTCGTTGGTTCTGAGTGTTTGGTCACATGGGAGGGGGATGTTTCCCTCCTCCCCTCAACCGCCAACAATTATGAAAACAAATACATTTTGAGACCATAGTATTGTAAGAAACAAAGCGGTGGTATAATAGTAAGTCGTGGGCACTGTGTGGGCGAGGTCGCGGGTTCGACTTTGCCGACATGCCATAAAATTTTACCACTGTGTGCCATTAATGTCCGAACATTCGGGAGGGACACATGGCAGCCTCCAGGCTTGCCACATGTCCCCTTCTCATTGGTCCTTCCTCCGACCAATAAAATGAAGCCAACTCACCATAATGCAGACCAACCACAACACGCCACTTGGCAAGATCCTATTAGCCATTGAAAAACTAGTTGACCTACCTAGGCACTTGCCATGTCAACAATACGGACTGCTGACTGTGCAGTGATTGTATTTTTTTTTCAAAATTCCTCTGTTTGACAAAGCAGACAAATTGTAATATCTTCCTCATATGAGCTCTATTTTGAGTGAAACAAGTTGCGTTGAGATCATATCTCTGAGATGGACGTGTTAATTTAGGTTTTGAGAAATTCTGAGCACTTTGATTTCTGAGCTAAATATTAATCACCTAATCAGGCTAGGCCCTTAGGGGTTGGCCCCCTTTCCATTTCACGTGCTTGGTCACATAAGAGGTCATGCGACCCGTGGTTTGCCCCCAACTTTCCACCTTTGGTTGTTGTATAGACTCCAGTGTTGGGTTATATGGCATGTTTCTTATGGGCACGGGTTTATGGGATGGGGCTAAGCTCTAGCCCTTGGCCCCCTTACCTACGGTCCTATGGGCGCAGGGTGGCCATGGGCTAGGGCTTAGCCCTAGACCCCTCCCCCATGTGCACCACATATAAATCATTTATATAGTTTTTACACGATACATAATAAGAAACTTGCAACAATCTAGTGGTTAGGCATGTGGTTGCTTGGTGGGAGGCTACTAATTTGACTCCCGTGAGCTGCTCAACCTCCATAACATATTTTTAGACCAATGTGGGGAGGCCACATGGCTGCCTCCCATTGGCCCATGTGGCTCCCTAATATTGGTCCACCCAATACACATCAACCAATGAAAAACCTGCATATTTTCGACTAATAGAGGGAGCCCAATTGGAAGCCTACTATTGGCCCTCAAAGACCCAAAAAACGCAGTAAAAACCCAAATTTTGCCATTTTTACCTGTTTGGGAAAACATTTAGCGGGCTATAACTTGAGCTCCTGGTGTCGGATTGAGGTGAAACAAACTTCGTTGGATTCAGAATTAAGGACACTTTGATTTGGAACTGGTTGCAACAAGTTTTGGGCACTTTCATTTTCGAGCATAAATTTGATCACCTGATCACTAAGGGAGGGATGCCTGTTGTTGCGTGCCCTACCTGCCATGTCCACAAACACTAAGCAAAATTCCATAGAGATTGTGTGACAGATGTTTTAATGGGCTTGCCACTTGTTGTGGTGGGTGGGAAATTCAATATGAGGTCGAATGGCGAGTTTTATTGGGCAGTTTAGGATTTTTTGGAGGTTGTCGTTATGTTTGTGTTATGTTTTTTATGGCCAATGTCTGGGAAATATGTTGCGTCGACTATTGTTTACTCGACCTCCTTCTCTAGTTGAATTGGAACTCGATCATTACACTGCTAGACACTCTTTGTTGTTAGACCTAGTTCGTGGGGGGGTTTAGGGTTTTTGTTGTGATTGCTAGTTTATCCTTTCATGTATTGTTTCTCCATGCTCATGGCGCACCAGAAGTTGGTATACTTGTCTTCCTTTAACCATATGCAATATCTCAGTTGCTTCAATGGTGGATATGGAGGTTTCACACTCTAGTGGGTTTTTATGAGGGTAAGGCTTGGTTCCATTGGATTTTCCCATGAATTTCCCTTGGGTTTTTGGAGTTTGTTTGAGACATAACTTAACCATCTATTTGTGTTGTAGGTAAGCTCGATCTTTGTCACAAGTAAGCTACGACGAGGTGTTGGGGTCTTCAAAAACTATTGCAACAACATTTTTGCATGGTGGTGGCTTCGTAGTTGGATGTCTGGTAGGATTTTAAATCCTACCAGCTAGAACTATTTGTTTATCAACATATTCCATCCATTTGTTGCGAATTGTAGTCCATTCTCTGCTTTTACGAAAATGTATTCTTTGTAGATGTAATCTGGTGTTTGTAGATGTAAATTTCTCAAATATGTAACCATTGTCTCATAGCTTATGAAACCTTTTGTCTCATAAGTGAAATGTTTCTTTTGACAATCACAAATGAGGGTTTTTTTTCTACAATTGTTCCTCGACTTGCGGAAAAAACACCTTGTTCCAAGGGCTTCAAAGAAATCCGTTTAGCACATAATTATCATAGGGTTTTTGTAAATTATCTTAGGGTTTTTATGAATCAGTTTTTAGTTACAGTAATTTGTTGTAAATCTATGCAGAATTAATTCATCTCCCCTGCAAAATTGCTTGTTAATTTTGTGGTTGTACTGTGACGATGGCATGTATTGAACATTGACGATTCTTCTAAACAAACATGAAAACTTGCACAGTTTTTATAAATTAGTTTAGGGTTTCTCTGAATTAGTTTTCAAATAAAGGAATTTATTCCTTCAAACAAAGTCAGTTCTTGTGGAATGATATTAATCTTTGACCGCAAGTCATTTAAGAAAATTGTACTAATATCAATCCCATCAATCATTATTTTCCTTGCAGTAGGCTCAACCATTTAGAAAAGTTCCAAGACTACAGAAGATTTTCCACTGCCTGTCCTACCTACTCCACTGATTTTTCACTTGCATTAACTGAACACACTAAATCATAAGAAAACTTTATTAGTAATAAAATGACCCAACTACTAGATATTGTCTTCGACAGATTTCAATTTGAACTAATTACACTAAGATCAAAACAAAGTAATTGAACACATTTAGTGCATGTAGCAGGTTTTTGTGTTTTTGTTTTAATCCTTATTATAGCGAGTTTTAGACATAATTTTATTCAAATGTCCTAATATATAATGTATTAGCTTTGAAGTCTTTCAAATAATAGTAGGTGTTGATTGTGTAAAACAATTTGTAAATTTGTGCGATTCATAAATTATTTCGAATCATGAAATATTGAAATTAAATTTCATATGACGCTCCAAAGGAACACATTTGTGTGGAAGCCTCTCTAATGTCAATTTGTCTTCAAAGGTCCACATATAATCCAAATAAGGGGATCTCTTCACATACGATCATGATCCACTCATAAGAAACCCATCCATGTAATAGTTAGGGCGTTGGGCTAATGGGCCTCTAGCCATGTTAAAACCCACTCATGGTTATGGTTGTTATTTATTGTTACGGTTATGGTTATTGTTTATTATTAATGATTACTATTTTGTTATGGTTATGGTTATGGTTATTGGTTATTGTTTTCTTATATTTATGGAGTTTTCAAATTATAAAATGTGAGTTGCTATTCCCTCATTTTTCATTTATTTAACAACTCAGAGAAAAATGTGTTGTTGTAAATAATTTGGTATGTAAAGGAAGAAAAAAAATTCCATTTGCATTCTCTGCTAGGATTTCTCCATTCTAATAGACTATGAATGTTTCTTCTACAATGGATTTTGATTACAATTCCACAAACAATATGGAATAAAATGACCTAGGATTTAATCCAAAATCCTCATGTAACAAACAATATAGGCATTCCATCCAAAATCCACATCCTAATGTGGTTACAACAAAAAAATATGACACCCCTATGCTTTATGGCCTCTAGAATATTCATTTCCAAAACTTGTTGAGTTGCCTGGTTTAGCACCAAGTTCGCATATGTCTTAAAGGTCGAAAGGTTATGATTATCAGTTCCTTGTGCAAGGGGTTATGTAATGGCCTATGAATTGTTTTATGGAAGGGTGACATAAAGCTTAGAAATATTTCAAAATAGTTTATTTAAGTTATATCTAATCTTTCCCTAAGTTTTGCAGCAAACCAGAGCCTATGGAATGCCTACAACTAGCGCGATGAAAATATTTCATAGTGCACAACAAAATTTCGAAAATATGAGTTTCCAAACTGCTTTTCAAGAAGATTTATCCTTATCAAACCTTGATGTGACATTTGAAAGAGTGTTAAAGCCTACGAGAAGGATTTTAAATTAAATCCTAAAATGACAATTTGCCATAAAATGATAGTTTCCAACATTTTTCCTATTTTAGTCACTAAGTTTAAACATAGATTTCAAACATGTGGTGATGAATTTCAAAAAAACAAAAGAGTTTTTTTGTTGGAAATGGGATGTTTTTACAGAAGTATCCTTCATATGGTTTGGAAATTACAGAGGAATCTTTTTTTTTTGACTTTGTAATTATGTTATTTTCTTGTTTTAGCCACTATTTTCAAATGCAGTTTCCAAACATATGGAGATTAAAAAAGAAATGTTGGTAAAGTACCAATTTAAAAAATCTCTATCATTTTCTACAAAGCTACAACGGTTTGGGAGATTCAAATACATCTTTGAAGCCTATTTTTCATAATTTTTCCATATTCTTTGAAGTTTTGTTTCCTATAAAAATGTCAAGTCAACAACTAAAGGCCACCTCAAATTCGACTTGGGTATCAGACTAAAGATGGGTGAATATTTTTTTCAGATCCATATATTTTGGATCTTGATGGTTATTGTAATTAATACTTTCCCAAACTTTGTGGATGCCATATTTATGTATTTTCCTATATAATGAATGAAAAAGAAGGAAGAGACGGACTTTGAAAGAAAGTATTCTTTTTTTATGTGTGTGACCAAATTATTCATTTTTCAAGTGCTAAGAGGACTAGGATATTATGTTCATGATACATAGATTCTTGTGATGGTATGCTTAGTCAGTTTCATTCTGTGATAGTTTCCTTTGTATGTGATATCATTTATATGTTATCTTCTAGTGTTTAAATAAGATTATGTGACAAAATTCATTAGTTTAATTCTCTATTTCATATGATTTAGGCATCTCCACTATTTCTCCCAAATATTACAAAATTCATGCTTCATGCCCTCCTATAATGGATTGTTTTCTCCTTCTACTATCATTCAAATGATGTTTGACATGTCTATAGTATGCCATCTACCCTGCCTATGTCCCTCTTGATTCATGCATTCAATATCTTTATGTCTACATTTGAAACTAGATTGATTGACTCCATTTCCCATATATTACTTGTTTCATCCCAGCCACCACACTCAAAATCCAAAAACCTTACTGAATATCTAGCCATTGCTTGAAGATACAACCAGTTGCTAAGTTTAGTGATTAGGTTGTTAGAGAGATCCCTATCTAGATTGAAGGGTCTATCCTTCAATTTACAAGCCTGGTTTGAAAAGGTTACCTTAGGACTTCGTTTTTCACGGCCAAGAGGATATTTTTGAGTGATAACAACTTTCTTGAGCCAAGTAGGTTGGCCTACCTAATAATGGATGATTAGTATGTGTTGGATTGTTACTATGTGAGTGAGTCCAATTTTCCCCTTCTAACCATGGAGGAATTGAGTACCCATATCTCACACTTGTGCTAATAACCCCTACATTAAGTGGAGGTGTCTGATAATCATACATAGGATTGACACATGCACTGGTAGGAATATAGCAAGTGTGAAAACCCACATTTTGATAGTGATGGAATTAGATGTTTATGAGGTATTGGAATAATGGTGTATTATAGACAATATGGTCCAATGTGTTTGACATCATCCTGGTTTCATTGGTTGTGCTTGTATCATTATCAATCCTAGTTGTCATCCCTCATTCTTATTGAAGAAATTGTTCAGACTTTCTTGATTCCTTTTCATGCCTTGCCAAAAAAAATGATGGTCATTCTCTTGCCTTACTTTCTCTCTTTCAAGCCTTTCCTCTGCTCGACATGGTGTTGCAACAACCATTGCTACCTTCTTTTCCTTGGTTAAATCCTTCTCTTTATGTTTTAATTCTTGAATTTCAAGTTTCTTTTATTCAAACTCAACTAATAATTTTATATAGTCTTATGAGGTGAGTAATTGTGAACTTCGGCCCAAACAAATACTACATGGTGTTCATTGTCTTCTTTTCATGGACACTCTCTCTACTGGTAGCTTTAGGAATTGACCAAGTAACTGCTCCTTCCATGAAACTTGCATGTCCTTGACATTTGCCTTTCAATAGCTGAGGCCGGACCCGAACAAAATTTGGGGTTTCCTTGTATGCACAACACGAACGAAATTTGGGGTTTCCATGGGTGCGCGACCCGAACGAAGGCACATTGAACTATATCATTCTCTTCATTTTATTCCTCATTATATATAGTTTTCTTCTTCCAGTGATCTATTGTACTAAAAAAAATGAACAATTTCATTGCTCGATGTTTCTTGAGACATAATGTTTGTCTCAATTTCATGCTTTCTCCATTGGTTCTTGAGACATTATGTTTGTCCATATTCATCATGGCTTCTACCAACCATGATGGTGGGGTTACTTTGCTTGGAAATATCAATTAGTCATTGTTGTTTCCTAGTGCAATATCAACAATGTCATTTTAAACCACATATTGTTAGTTTCATGATCAACAAAGTCATTAAGAATATCACATGCAGAAGGTGCATGTGATTCAATTGGTATAACAACCTCCATGTTGATATCAATTGGTTCATGATTATATTGTGTGTCACTTACACGTTCATCATAATCACCATAGAAGTGTCCTTGAGAGAGGAAAATCATATTATCAATTGTAACTGCATCTTCCTATTCATCCACTTTTTCTTGTGCTTCAACATCTTCTTGGACATTCCCTTCTTCTTGACCATCCACATGAAATGCGTCATTGCAACTAGCATCATGCATAGAAAATCATAATTCATTGGTCAGATTCCAGTCCTTCTAAATCCAACCTTGATATTTGACGGTGTGAGAACCCTTTTAAAGTATTTACTTGCAAGGTTAGCTAGATCAAACCTTTTCACCTCAACCCTGGATTCTTTTCCATCCATGAAGATTTCTCTAACATGAAATAGTTCTTGAAAGGACCAAAGACACTCACATGAAGGGGTTTCAATCTATGAGTGGTATGAGCAGACAATGTTAACAGGTTGATGCCAAAATTGTTAGCCTCCTCAATTGTTTGCACAATAATGTGGCTTCCATGGCCATCTAAAACAAGTAGGTGTCTGTTTTCAAGTGAGACAAAACCTGGTATAACTATAGTAGAAAAGTGACAAACCAATTAAAAAAAATATTTAGTCATCCATGCATGGGGATACATAGCCATGCATGCATCTGGTTCACAATTTTGTATATAGTTTTTCACTTGAGTTTTACCCTTGAATAGATAAAATCCTAGGATTGAAGCACCAATTGCATTGACACAAAAAATAATAATTATCCACTCCATGCTCTTAGACAAAATCTTTGGCATGTTTCATCTCCCTCTCTTGGAAATTGCCCCCATACCACAATTCCTTCCTTCTTGTAAACATATTTTGTCATAGTTCCATATATGGTTTGGAGCATAAGAGTGTTTCTCGAATGCATTAGAAAGAGGGCCATAGAAATTAGACACAATTATAGGGTGTAGATTTAAATCATTGCCTCTATCAAGGCCCTTAATTGTACATAATACAAGGTTTGGATGACTTTTTTTAAACCCAAACCACCATGATTTACCAGGAAACCTATCTTTGAATGGTTTTGGCCTCCTCTGATAGATTTGAGCAATTCTGGATTTGATTTGTATAAACTCTATCCCATGTCCTAATTTGGCCATATCCTTACACCATTGAACCACCTCAGCCTCCTCCTATTTAGTCACAACTGTAAGAGGCCCTCTACATTTTCTATGAGTGAGCCCATCTATTAAATAATGTATTCACGAGGGAGAAACACCATGTTTTTTGTAGATGGCTGGACTAAATACGCATTAAACTCTATATCATCAATTGTAGCTAAGATGTCTTCTTTTGTCCACCATGTTATAATGTTTATCTTCTTAGTTGAACTTGCACCCTGAACTATGGTTGATGTCAGGACAACATCATTTCTTCCACATGGTCAACCTCAACAATATTGTTGGGAGCATTTTTGGCATTCACATGATCCAATTGTTGCGGTTGTTGCGACACCCTCCAAAATTTTGGCTTACACTCAATTTATGAGCCTTCCCTATTCTTTTTCATTGTTGTCGCTGTTAGCCTCCTGCTGCAACAAGTTACTCATATTTCATGATTGACATTTTTACAGGCCAAATATGTCATACTTTGCATCCTGCAATGCTCCATATTTGCTAACAGTCACCAGATAAAGAGGCCATGAGAGTGTGCTGCTCAGAGTGCAACTTCTGCATTCCAATTTTGAAGAATTATTTCATTTTTGTAGAATTTTCAGCTAAAGGGAGGTCCAAACAGCTCAATCTTGGTCTCCCTAGGTTTCAATTTCTTGTTTTAGAATATAGAGAATAAATAATCTGTCCAAACAACTTAATCTTGGCAGATTCTTAGATAGGCAGAGAATCAA
>APFE031290299.1:0-14288 GCA_000404065.3 Pinus taeda
CTTAGTGAAAAGAGTCGCCTTCACTAAGTGGGCCCGCAGGCTATTTTTGACGCAAGTCTATTTTTAGACTATGTCTATTTTTAGACATATGGATCATGTCTATGGATTGCAGGTTGCTATTTATGGATGATTGATCAAGTTGGTAAAAATAGATGGACTTTTGTTTTTGATGAAAGTGTGAGTGATCACAGTGTGAGTGATCAAGTCTATTTTTAGACTGGCTGTCAAAAATAGAAAAGTCAAATATTATTATCTCACAATAATATTTGGACTATAAACTTAATCTTATTCTCTTGGAGCACTTCAGTTTGAGCTACAAAAGTGGCACATGCAGCTGTCAGAAGGAAATACGCTTTTCTTATGAGTCAGTTGAGTTGTTGCATGCATGACTACAGTTAGAACTCAAGTGAGTTGAGTTTAGTGGACTGGAGGTGCAGTTGATGGAGTTGTGTTCAGTTTAGCTTTGTTAAACTGGTTGTATTTAGTCTAACTGGCGAATAGACTAGAGATGAGTTGGGTGAATTAGTTATTAATTAATTCACAAGTTATTAACTCATAATACAACTAATGAATCCATCAGTTAACTCAGTTGCATGTCAGTGCATGTTCAGTTCAGCAGGGACAGGTGTTAGAGAATCAGATTGCTATCAGTTGTGACTATAGTTGTGCATCAGATCTTGCACAATCAAGGGATTGAGTATGCCAATGAGTTTGCCCACGTATTTTCCCACATTGTATCTTGTGCTCACGTGATTTTACCAAGTAAATACGTGGTTGCCTTGGAATTATCATCAGTTCTTGAGCAGGTATTGAGCAGCGGAGGCAGGCAAGCAGCGAAGCAGATTTGAGCCAGTGATTGATTCAGATCTGAGCTGTATTGTGTGTAACAGAGGTGGAGATACTTGTGAGAAGTATTATGCTGTGTAATGTTACATGACTCAATCATTAATATACAGATAGTTGGGGTTTTTAGCGAGATGCTTTCCCCGGGATACATACTGTGTTAATGTGTGAATGCTCTTGATGTTTTATTGTTATTGATGCTGCTATATTGATGATCAACGTAGAGGAGCTTATGTATTGTATATGTTTTCCGCAATAGTACATGATCAGGATAATCTCTGTTGAATATGTGTTAAATTATTCAAAATTTCTACACAGAAGCTACAACCAACCGCAGGTAAATCATTCTCAATTTGCCTCAAGAATGAATGTCAATGGAAACTACAATCATCTGGTCGATAGATTTGATAATCGCAGGAATTTCTTTAATGGCCAATGTTTCTCTTGTCATAACTTTGGACACAAAGCTGCTCAATGTGTTGCATATAAGACCATCATGACTAGAGAAGCACGAAATCAAAAGAGTGTGACCGGGAACATGAAAAGGACCTACAATAACTTTTCTGCTCTTGAAAATGAAATAGAATGCTCTATTTGTAACAACTTCGGTCATGAAGATTCTGAATGCAGGAGTAAGTTTCAACAAACATCTTAGAAGGAGAAAGCTTCATTGGGTCCCAAAACATGGAGAAAGAAAGAAACACAACTAGAAAGATGTGGTATAGCTTTATATGCAGAAGGAAAGGAAAATTAGTGGTACATCGACAGTGGATGCTTGAAACATATGACAGGTGATAAAGAAAAACTTCAGTCATATGGTACCTTAGAAAAGGAAAGGAAGGTCTCATTTGGAAATGACACCCCTACACTCATAAAAGGTAAAGTCTTTGTTCTTTTGAAAGAAAAGGTCAAATCTCGAAATGTTATGTATGTTGATGGCTTAAAGCATAATATAATGAGTGTTAGTCAAATGTGTGATCAAGGAAATGAGGTAGTATTTCGATCAAATGGATGTATTGTTCGTGAGCTTGATACAGGAGAAACAGTGATCAAAGGCATAAGAACTCCAAATAATTTATACCTACTCAAGGGAGGACATCAACAATGCTATCTAAGAAAAATGATGAACATTGGCTATGGGACAGAAGATTTGGGCATCTAAGCTTCCCTCAGATAAGGAAAGCATGCAAATATCAGGTTGTTCGCGATCTTCTTGACATCAAAATTCCAGACAATACAATATGCAAATCATGTCAGTTTGGTAAACAAACCAGAACACACTTCCCTAAGAAGGAAGGATCAGCTAGTAAGCCACTTGAACTTTTCCATACCGATTTATGTGGTCCATCAAGGAAAAAGTCACCTCGAGGAGAAGAGTACTTTATATTGTTCATTGATGAATTTTCCAGGATGTGTTGGATAGGACTTCTGAAGCATAAAGACGAAGATTTTGAAAAGTTCAAAGTGTTCAAAGCCTTGGCTGAAAATGAATCAGATCACAAAATCAAATGCCTCAGGTCTGATCGAGGAGGGGAATTCACCTCGGATGAATTTTTTGACTTTTGTGAATAACATGGAATAAGAAGGGAATTCTCTACTTCAAGGACTCCTCAGCAAAATGGAGTGGTGGAAAGGATGAACTGAACAATTCAACAAATGGCTCGTGCTATGCTTGATGAGTCTGGAACTCCTGCAACCTTCTGGGGTGAAGCTGCATTTGCTACCATCACTATTCTCAACAAAACAAATCTTCGGGTAAACAACACTCAAACTCCCCATGAACTTTGGTATGGTAAGACTCCTACTGTAAAATACTTCAAAGTCTTTGGAAGTAAATGTTACATCAAAAGGACTAATGAAAACCTTGGCAAGTTTGAACCTAGAGCAGATGAAGGCATTCTCCTTGGTTACTCTTCCCGAAGTAAAGGATACAAGTGTTATAATAAAAGACAAGGGAAAATTGTTGAAAGTATTGATGTTGTGGTTGATGAAGCAGGCGAAAATTCAAAGCAGGTAAAAACTGAAGAGTGGGAAGAAGATGAGGATTATCCTTCCACATTAGATCAGACTAATGCTGAAGAAGAAACTTATGAGGCACTAGAAGAATAGATAAGAGTAGAAGAAAAGACTCCATCCAGGTATGTTCAGAAGAACCATCCAGAGACTCAAATTTTGGGACAGAAAGAGGCAGGTGTACAGACAAGAAGAACTATTATAGAAGCTTCAAGCTATCTAGCATTGCTTTCCTCCATCGAACCGCAAAATATTCATGAAGCATGCAAAGATGAATTTTGGGTCAAGGCCATGAATGAAGAACTTGAACAGATTGAGAAAAATAACACTTGGGAATTGGTTCCTAGACCTAATGATAAGAATGTCATAGGAACCAAATGGATATTCAAAAACAAGCTAAATGAAAATGGAGATGTTATTAGAAACAAGGCTAGACTTGTTTGTAAAGGGTATGCTCAACAAGAAGGTATAGGCTTTGAAGAAACTTTTGCACCAGTTGCTAGAATTGAAGCCATAAGAATGTTCCTTGCTCTTTATAGCTTTCAGAAGTTCAAAGTATATCAAATGGATGTGAAATCTGCCTTTCTAAATGGAGACTTAGAAGAAGAAGTGTATATTGAGCAACCAGATGGAATCATCCTTGGAAATGATCCAAAACTTGTATGCAGACTTAGGAAGGCACTCTATGGTCTTAAACAGGATCCAAGGGCTTGGTATTATCATCTAGACAAATACCTCCATCAACAAGGTTTTGTAAAAGGATTAGCAGATAGCAATCTATATATAAACATTGACAATGAAATACTTGTTGTGTATGTTGATGATATCATCTTTGGTAGAAATGAAGAAGCCGTGAGTCAAAACTTTGCTTTGGTGATGCAGAAAGAATTTGAAATGTCCTTGATTGGTGAGCTCACATATTTTCTTGGTTTACAAGTCCAAAAACAAAGACGGTATCTTTCTGTCACAAACCAAGTACCTCAAGCAGATCTTGAAGAAATATGGCATGGAAAATTCAAAACCAGTATGTACCCCTATGGTAACAGGATGCAACCTCAATGCAAATGATGAATCAACAATAGTACATCAACCAACCTATAGATCCATGATTGATAGTCTGCTTTATCTGACAGGTTGTCGACCAGTTATCATGCATGCAGTGGGAATAGTTGGAATATTTCAGGAAAATCCAAAAGAAGCACACCTTCAGGCAGTTAAAAGGATATTCAAATATATTCAAGGAACACAAAAATATGGCTTATGGTATCCTAGAGATACAAATCTCACACTTCATGCATATACAGATGCAGATTGGGCAGGAAGTGTGGATGATAGAAAAAGCACTAGTGGTAGTGCATTCTTTATGGGGTCCAGATTAGTATCTTGGTTCAGCAAGAAACAAAGTTGAATTGCATTATCTACAGTTGAAGCAGAATATGTGGCTGTTGCATCATGCTGCACACAACTCCTTTGGATGATGCAAACTTTGCAAGACTTTCAAATCACTTGTACTCCACCTATCTCCATTTTATGTGATAATACAAGTGCAATCAGTATTTCAAAGAATCTAGTCAATGCATTCAAGACAAAGCAACATACCCATCAATATCATTTCTCTGGGAACAAGTGCTTGAACAAAAGGTCAAATTGGAGTATGTTCCCTCCAAGGAACAGGGTGCTGATATATTCACCAAATCATTGCCCAGGGAGACATTTGAATACCTCAGACATAAGCTAGGAGTAGTTGATGCATCACCTTGCTATTGACACTTATCTGTTTCAAAGAAAAGTGGTTGTATGCGAGTTTCTATGGATACACCTGTTTCTGTGGATACAGTAGCGTATATGTTGGTTTGAAGATAATCAATGGGTTAGACTCAGGATGAAAAGAGTATGATATGGGTATGACAGAGACCCATTGGCACAGGTTTAGGGGGAGCATATACTTCTAATAATGCATTGTTGGCATTATCTTAGAAGATCTTGGTGGAACAGTTGCAGAGGGAGATCATGGTTGCTGGTCTGGATGAAGATTGACAGATGATGCTGATGATAGTTGCTGATGACTATCATAGTCTTGTCTTATATATTTTAGTCTCTATGTATTTATTTTATTATCAAGGTCATGTAACGGCCTATGTTGGTTTCCCCACTATGCCTGGGATGGATGATGTAATGTTCTTGTTTTATCATGTGTAAATTGTTGATGTATCCCCACTTGGTTGGGTGGATGAGTCAATCTTGGTACATCCCCACTTGGTTGGGAGATGGATGTATGAGTCTTTGGTGATAGGAAGGTCATTCATGATGTATAGAGTCATGTTCTTTTTATAGCCAGGGGGAGCATGGATAGCACAGTAGAGCAGACATTTCAGCATGTACTCAGGGGGAGTATAACCCTTTTCCCTTGATGACAAAGGGGGAGAATGACTTTGAGTGACTTGGGGTTGCCATCAAGTCCAAAGGGGGAGATTATTGGCATTATGTCATAGGTTTGGCACTATGACACAGGTGTTGTCCTTGATGGCAACCCATTCAGATGTCAGATCATAGTTCAGGCTCTCAAAATGAAGGAAAAAGAGATACACGTAGGTTCCACTTAACCAAGTCGCATATACACGCGGGATAGCTGATCAAAATGCACATGTGTAGGCACGCACTTTCATGCAAGGAAAAGCACGTACATGTGGGAAAACTTGTTTTTAGTCCATGGTATTTAGTCATTGGTATTTGGACCTGTGGTTTTGGACCATGGTATCTCGTCTAAAGTGTTAAACCCAGGTATTGGGTCCCAAGTATTGGTTCTAAGTGGTTTTGGACCATGTTATTGAGTAAGGCCTAAGACTATAAAAGGGGAAGGAGATCATTAGGCAAAGGCACTCAAGCATTGAATATCTGATGAAGAGCAAGATCTAGAATACTGGTCATTGGGTTATGGTGCATAGCTGGATCTGAATCAAGGAAGAACCTGAGCACTAGAAGAAGGATAAGTTCTATTGATGGGTCAAGATCTTAAGGCTTGAAGAGAAGTATCTTTGTGTTATTTTGATCTATTATATTTGGCGGATGACTTGATCTGTAAATTTGATAATCTGGGGATGACTGATGTCTGAATATTTGAAAAGGGTAAATTATCTTTTATAGATCTCTATGCAGGTTCAGTATAGCAGAGGCGCGTATAAACACTGGTTCAGGAATTCAAAATAGCGTATACGCAGGTTTGCCTTAATATAGCAGTGTATGCATGTAGGTTCTACATATTGAAGTAATGTACATTTCATAAAATATGTTTTAGCTACTTCTGTCTACTGTTTAGTGTTCTGGGTTCTGGTTGGATTTTGGTACTGTTACCGTATTTTGGTTACAACATTCAGAGAAGTGATTGTGTGATTCAGTTTTTGGTTGGTGCAAAGGAATTTGGTTGATGCAGATATATTTGATGTTTGATTGATGCTATTAATGGATCTAGTCTGAAAATTTATGAAACGTGGTCCCTGAAAGAAAAGAGAAGGTTGTAGCCTTCTGTAGGTCAACACCTATGTAATAGGACATCAACTAGTACAAGAGCTAAGGGGGTTGTGGCTCCCTTCCAAGAGAAGCTGGAGAATGAGAGAAGGTTGTAGCCTTCTGCAAGTAGTAGCCCGCGTACTGGTATAAGACTACACCAGTATAGAAATATTGTAAAAAGAAGTTTCTTATGAAAAGAAGATAGAGACGAATTGTAGCAGGTGGTTTTCACCCACATTGGGTTTCCACCTTATATCTTGTGTTCATGTGTGTGATTGCCTGTACTGTTTACTGCACTTGATTATTGTTTTATGGTTCTAATACACAGATTAAGATCAACTAACTAAATTAGAAGTCTGCAAGATATACGCGGTTTTCTCTAAACACAATTGCGTATATATGCAGGTTTAATTAACAGAAATAGCGTATATCAATTTTTTTATAGAAATGAAAAATTGTGAAATTGCTAATACTGATTCACCCCTCCTCTCAGTATTATTTCCAACAGGTTTATTGGAAATGTTAATTTTAATGGTTGGGGAAATGTTAGCCATATTTCGTTCTTCAAAAGCATATGGTGTGAGTGTTAGAGCCTAGATTTACCTCAGGCTGATAAAGGTACGATCAAGGACCAACATCAAACCACACTTAACCTAGTAGCTAGCCCTACCAGGTCGGGAGAGGGCTCTCTCCGGGTCAATCTTAGCAAATTATGATCACTAAAGGCTTGAGATGACTGATTTAACTATTGATATTAGGCTAGGTATAAGTGCAAAGAGTTTGATTGGATAAATGATGTGTTTGTTGGCTCTAATGAAAAAGGCAGATCTTGGGTGCAGGGAATGAGGCTCAGTCTTGCAGAGATCTCAATGGGGCAAGGTAGGAAACTGAATTTGGCACTTCAAATCAAATGAGATGGAGGGATTAGATAGAGGAGGAGTTGAAGAGGGCAAGAGAAGCCATGGATCCTCTCCAAACAGCTGAAAACATCAAGAAACTAAAGCAAACCTCAAGTAGAGCACTGCAATTTCAATGGGTTCTACTTTCACTCTTGTTTGATTTAGCTGAGAAGAAATAAGAGAGAAAATGACATACATAACACATAAGTAAATGCATAAATACATAAGAAAGCACTGTACCAAAACAACATGCCACAGGGATCCCAAAGAGTGTTGCAAACCCTGGTCTCAATTCCTTAGCCAAAATGCTGATATGAGTGTACAATGAAGCTCCTTGCTTTCTCAAGAGTCCAACCATGCTAATGAATAAAAAAACATACGATATAGACAAACCATAGCTCATCCTAGCCTCTAGGGGTCAAGCTCACATGTTTAAGAGCTGCTCCAACTAATTCTAAATTGAGAACTAGAAATTAGGCAGTGGAACAACATGCCTCTAGAAACAAGGGAACTGATTCATTCAGTTTCAAACAACTTTTTAACAGATGAATCTACCTTCCTAAGTGAAAATTTGACATATTTACATCATGATCCATCAATGTACATGAAATTACATCACAAATTTGACATTAAGAAGATGAAAAATTCAAACTGGCAAAAGTTAGGCGAAAAACAGAGCATTCTTGGTCAAACTGGGCCAAATTTCCTCTATGCGCCATGCCTGATCCTCTATGCGTAGCGCCTATTTGGACCCACTTTTTGAGGCCTTCCCAATGTCCAAATTTACTTCACGTGTGCCTGCTAGAAAGGTTTACCTGTCTACTTTCCAACCCAAGTGGAATTTCTCAATTTTGCCTCCATTTGCACTATCAAAAATCAAATATCCCAAGACTGCATCCTGTGTGTCAAAATAGGGGCAGTAAGGTCATTTTTTGAGTGTTTTTGACCTTTTTGTGGGTTCAAAACCTGTCCAAATTTCTTGGCCATTGGTAGGCAAGCATATTTTTCCATGCCAAATCCAAAAATGCTAAGTTTTTGTGATTTGAAGGCTCCTATCAAAAGCGAGCGCCACGTGGCTCGACGCATAGGGCAGAAAATCCGGTTTTTTGTGCCAAAATTTTCAAAAATGCAAAAAGTGCCCCAAATTTTTTGAAATTTTCGCTGAGTCTTCTTCATCAAGCATTGTGTTGGGCCAAGGAAGCCTCAGCGAATATCTGAAGTCAATCATGCTCCTTTCACCTCTTTGATGCCCTCTTCAATTTTGCCTTTAAGCTCCTGATTCTCTCCTTGCAGACTTTGTTTCTCGCCATATAATGATATGCCATATGTCTCAACAATGTCTTCTCCTTGTTGGCCTTCTCCAACAACCTCTCTAAGTGGATATTGACTCTTTCAAGCCAAGACTTCTGATCGACATTGATCTCTTGCTCGAGTGAAGTGAACTCCACCCTCCTCCTTTGGGCAGCTTAGTGATTCTCCCGAATGTTTCGCAATTCCATAATTGCTTGCTGATATTCAAGCTACTTATTCCTTTGTTCCAGGTACTTTATAATCCACTTAGCCCTCTCCAAGTTGAGGGACAAGGAATTGATATCCGCCTGTTGCTCTTGGATGATTTCTTTGAGATTTGTGCTTTGCGGGCCCACATCTGTATCATCACCCTCAATGAGAATAAAGTCCCGCTCACCTAAAGGCCCCTCATCCTGTAATGGCCTGTTGCCTTTGTCCCAAACCTGTGGTTCTTATGACGGAAGCGAGACCCCTTCCACCCTGGGTGGAGATAATACTTGCTTTACTGCTGCAAACAACCGTCTAGTGCCCTTCTGATAAGTGATAAACACCGGCATACTAGCGATCTGTGTCTCATGACCCTCATGTTGATAAGAAGGTCCACCTGTCTCATGCAAAGCCTCTGAAGGTCCCTGAGGAGCTGTGAAAAACTCACGAGAAATGAAGTCCTCCCAAGTGATGCCCTGCAAGCCAAGCTGATGGATGACCACAATTTTAATGAGAACAAAATGATATATATTGTTGAACTACTTCTGAGGAGTCTTGTGCTGCACTAGAGTGGTCATCTTCTCAATATTTTGGCACATGTAGTAGGGGAGGTTCATCATCCTCACCCTGGTAAAATGCATCAGTAGCTTAATATGATAGGCATATAAACGGGAAAACCGGCCCTCACAGCTGAAATACTTCATTATCAGTTTCATTAAAGGAGCATATGAATATTTGAGGTACCGAAAAGGAAAAACTCTCCTGAGCTATCTCAAATAAACAGGCTTTATTTATGGTTCATAATGTTGCTGGTCAATTTGTTGCCTCTTGTTCCATTGCTCTCCAATGTTAGGAATGCCGGTTGCTAGTGAAATAGATTCTGGTGTTAAAGTGAATGTGACACCAGCTAGAGTGGCTTGACCATCATGTAAATGAAGCACAAACAAACGAGCCAACTCATGGTGAAACTGAATGCTAGAAACCTTCTCACAAAATTCATAGCAGGGCTGATGCTGAAAACAAGTGATGGCAAGCGGGCAGGCCTGTAACTCAGCAAGAGTGGTTGGTTCTTCTCGAATATGTTTGCCACCTCTATGAGGCCTCCTAGGTGCATGTACCTCTGTAGGTGAGTCACTGTGGGTCTCCTCTTCATAATCATATGAGGGATCAGATTCCATCGCTGCTAGTGGGTGAGCTGTCTTGGAGCTGTCTTGATGAGAAGTAGGTGATTTGTCATGTTTTTTATTTCTGCCACCAAGGGAAAAGTGATATGAGGGACTGTAGAGGGAGGGAAAAATGAGGGATTTCTGGGACTAATGGGATAGGGTTTAGTTAGGGAAACAGGGGATTAGGGAGTAATTTAGGAGTTTTGGGTATAGCACTAGGGTTTGGGAATTTGTATTTAGGAGTTGGGATAGTGGGAGTTAGGGATATGGGATTAGTGAATTTAGGGATATGTGAGTTTAGGGAATAGGGAAATGAGGGAAAATGGAGTGAGGGAGTGGAAAGGTGGACTTGGTGGCCAAATAATCAATAAAAACCCTAGGCAGCAGTTTGCTTTGAGAGATTTCAAGAGATAGGGTTTGATTTCTTTTAAAAAATCACCATAAGAAAACCACCATAAATTGCATAAAAAATTGTTTTACTAGCAGTGATAAAGGCTCAACCTACTTGCACAAATGAAGATCCAAGCGTGTTGGGCAATTTGGAGTGAGTTGTTGAAAATTTTGAGCTTGTCGGCTCTATGTGCCGCGCCTCAAAACCAATGCGCCGTGCACTGTGTATGCACCGCACCCATTTACTTTAACGCTGGAAATCGTGGCTCTATGCGCTGCGCTTGCTATGTGCGTCACGCCAGTTGCCCAATGCGCCGCGCCTCTGTCTTGGGGCGATTTTTCACCAATTTCTCTTGCTTTCTCTAAACACGGCTTTGCTTTGCTTCCAACTTTGTCTTTGAGTGAAAATGAGCTTTCCAAATTGAAGAAATGACTTATATACAAGGAGCCTTTAGTTTTTTGGTTTATAAAACCCACTTTTACAATGTTTGGAAAATGACTTTATTTTGAACTCTGTTTTGAGCTTTTTCACTTTATTAGAACTTGTGATGGACTGAATGACCTGTGTTTTGTTTTCTTTGCAGGGGGCTGGAGCTACTGGGGCTAGGGAAAGTGATTAGGGTTACAGATGAAATGATTTACATATGAAGAAAATAAAATTACTTGAATTTGTACAATAAAAGTTAAAATACTCTATTTTTCCTCAAAACAGAGTTTTGAGGAAAAACACATCTCTGAGCACTTGATTATGAATTTTATTGGTACTGGAACCTCCTCATGTGTCTGATGGCTATTATTGGACATTTTGGAACCCTTTTGATGAAACCCTAATGAAACCCTAGACCTAAACGACAATAAAACCCTAGAAAAGACTTTTGCAATCTTTAAGACAAAAAGGTGACTGTATATAATTTTTGATGAATAAACATGAGCCAACAGGTAAATTACATGAGGAAAACTGTAGGAAAATCCACTATCGTTAGATGATCCATGCACCTAATGGAATGCAGCTGATTGGGCGGGACACCTACTATGCCATGCAACAAGAGGATCTGTATCTTCAACTTGTCCTGACGATGAACCACACTAGTTGGTTCGAAACGCGTCGACAAAAGATTAATTATGTGATTTTGCCGAAAATTCTCTAAACAAAGAGGATTTGATCTCTGACAGAGGGATGAAGATACCAACACTAACATTGGCTCCAATGGGGATGGTAGCTCCTTGGAGGTGCCAAGAACTACAGATCTCTAGGAAAGCAGGCAGTGCCTTCATCCATTGGGCTATGGAGTCAATAACTTCGACAAACCGAAACCAAAATCTTGACTCAATGACTCGATTTCAGGATTGAATGTGACTCAAAATTGACTCATTTTCAAGACTGAAATTGACTGAAAGACTTGACCCTAACAAACCAAACCAAAACTGAAATCAAACCTCAGCTTTATAGCCTTCACCTCGGGCCCCAAACTGAAGAATGAAAACAGTACACACTTGCAATGAAATTTAAACAAACCAGTATATACAATGATGAGTAAGATAGCAAAAAACATTTCACAAATAATACCATTTGAGGAGCCGACCGTTGATCGGTCCACTCGGATAGTCTTCACCATTCATCTCTTGCAAAAGGAAAGCATTCTCGCCCCGATGTGCTACAATCTTGTACGGTCCTTTCCAAAGATTTTCGAATTTGCCATGTTTACCTTTCTCTTCGTTCCTTGCATCCCATTTCAGCACTATGTCTCCTATTTCAAACCTTTCCGCCTTTTCTTTTCGGTCATATATTCTCTTGATTCTTTCTTGCAGCTTGAAAGTGTTCTGAAATACCTCCTCTCTAGTTTGCTGCAAATGAATCATTTGATTGATCCTCCGCTGCAAACCATCATCTTCGCTGCCTGCTTCTTGCAGAAGTTTGACCACCGGGACTGCCAAAGAGGTCAGGAAGACTATGTCCACACTGTATACAAGCTCAAAAGGAGACATGCCTAAATATTTCTTTTGACTTACCCTGTCTGCCCAAAGTGCATTGACCAGCTTTTTGTGCCAACTTTTCTTGTTAGTTTCCAGTAGCATTTTGATAATGTTGACAAGAGATTTATTTGAGGATTCTGCCAATCCATTGCCTTGTGGGTAATAGGCAGTCGAGTGCCCCAAAGTGATTTGATACTTATGAAAAAAGTCAATCATTCTTTTCGATTTAAAGGCTGTTGCATTGTCAATGATCAGCTTATAGAGACAACCAAAACGAGACAAAATGTTGCTTTCAAGAAATGAGATAATTACCGAATCAGTGGTCTGCCTTGTAGGAATCGCCTCAATCCATTTGGTGAAATAATCCGTCGCTGTGAGGATCCACTTATGCTATGCTGAAGAAGAAGGATGAATTTCACCGATGAAATCCAAACCCCACTACTGAAATGGAGCACTTATCTCAATGGGCTTGAGTGGTAAAGGCTGCAACTTCCTCTTACCTTGAAAAATTTGACATTCGTGGCAGCTGGCCACTGTTTTGTACACATCAGCAAACAGAGTTGGCCAATAATACCCAACTCTCAAAATTTTATTGGCTGTTGTCTTCCAAAAAAGATGGCCTCCGCAATCTCCTTTGTGAAAGTCTTCCATAACTTGTTTTGCTTCTTCTTCCACTAAACAATTGAGCAAAACACCACCGAGATCTTTCCAATAGAGTGAACCATTCATGATACAAAACTTTGCAGCCTTCAATTTGAGTGTCCTACTTTTGTTCTTAACCATTCCGGGTGGTGATGACAGATTTTGGAGTACATAGACAATGTCTGAATACCAAGGAGAAAGAAGGAAAATTTCTAATACCTGAGCGGGCAGATTCTCTTCATCTTCCTCGGAAATAGCAGTGACTAGATTAATGTCTAGGACGTGCAGATTTGACTCAACCATTAGTTTAGCCAACCCCTGTCCTTTAATGAGCTTTTTCAGTTTGATTTCCACGTCATACTCCAACAAGGCAACAATCCATTTTCCTCTTCTCCCCTCTAGATCTATTTTCACTAAGACATCTTTAACAACAACATTAGGGACATAAGCAAGGATGTGAGAATGCAAAATATAAACCCGAAAATATTTCAATGCCTTTACCAAAGCAAGGGCCTATTTTTCAATAATATTGTACTTCAATGCCGCATCCCTTATGGTTCTGCTGAAAAATGTGATTGGCTTCTCAAGCTGGTCTCTTTTCTGCTTCAAGACCGTTGCCATAGTGTGATCCGAGGCAAGTGAAAATAAAATAAAATCCTGAGTATAGTCCTGGCTGATCAAAACCAGAGCTGAAGAAAGAGCTAATTTCACTAAATTAAAGGACTTAACTGCTTCCTCCGTCCACCTTAATGCACTATCTTTTTTTAGCATGTTTGTGATTTCCCTTAATTGCTCTGCAAGATTGGGCACAAAGCGACGTAAGAAATTTATCTTACCATTGAAGGATTGGATTTCTTTCATACTTCAAGGAAAATCAATCTTTTGAATGGCCTCCACCTGAGCTGGATCAATGCGGGTGCCCTCCTTTGAGATAATATGCCCAAGAAGCTTGCCTTCATCCATGGAGAACAAAATTTTCTTTGGATTGAGAGAGGTGCCATACTTCCTACATCGTTGAAACACAAACCTCAAGTGATAAAGGTGATCTTCATCTGAATTAGAGAAAAGTGTCAAATCATCTAGATAAACAACATATTTTTCATTAGCAAATGTGATATCCATCGCTCGCTGAAAGGTTGCACCAGCATTTTTCAATCCGAAAGGCATCTTTGCATAATGAAAAGTTCCCCACAGAGTGGTGAACGCTGTTTTGTCTTGATCATCCTCATGGACTAGAATCTGGTTATAACCCGAATAACCATGGAGTAGCGACATGCGGGATGCTCCAACTACTCTCTGAAGTATGTGATCCATCTTAGGCAATGGATACTTGTCTTTCAAGGATACTTTGTTCAGA
>APFE031290308.1:0-13248 GCA_000404065.3 Pinus taeda
TTCATTAGGCAGATGATCTGATGGTAGAACTTATGTTTAGTTTAGGGTTTTTTTTCCCTAGAAGGCAACCCTTCTCTTTGTATGAGGGCATTGTATTGAGGCTGATTAATAGTGTGTATTCTTCGAGCAAGAAACAGAGAGGTGAGACTGTGAGAGAAAACAGAGGATATTATAGCAGATCTGTTGTAGGTTGTGTCTCTTCATTCTGTTGGATAATAAAAAGGAAGGACTTTTGTTCAGGGTGGATGTAGCCCAAACTGGGTGAACCACGTATATCTATGTCTCTCTAGTTTTATGTGTTTTTTGTGTTTATATTTCTGCAATATTCTTTGTGTTTCATTGCTCTGTAATATATAATTTTCTAACACGTCACACATAAGCAACACAACAACACACATGAACACCAAGACTTTTAGGTGGAAACCCAATGTGGGAAAAACCCACCATTGTTGTCATCTCTATCTTCATTGTGTATTATAATGGCAACTTATTACAATATTGTACTGGTGTAGACTCATACCAGCATGTAGACACCCACCTACTAAAGGCTACAACCTTCTCTCATTTTCCAGCACCCACTGGAAGGGAGCTTCAACCACAAGATCTCGTTTACCAACACCCACTAGAAGGGAGCTCTAACTCCTTGATTTGATTTACCAGCTACCACTGGAAGGAAGGTTAAACACCCCCACTGAAGGCTACAACCCTCAACACTCTATGGACCACATTTCATAAATTTTCATACAAGATCCACCTGATACAAAACATCACAACTGTAGGCCATGTTTCATCAAATTTTAGACTGGAGCTGTTATCACTTAGGTTGTTCCCTAGCTCCAGGAGGGAATACAGCTGAGGTAACCACTAACCAATCTTTCAGCTGCAGATCCTAGCCAATCTGCAACCAGAGAGGGCTCTCTCTTTGTGATTTAGATTTGTTTGTTTGTATATTAGGCTAGTTATGAGACACAAGTTTTGTTTTGTGTTTGGAAGATGACATTCAGTAGAACAAGGCAGTAAGTTGAGAGAAGTTTAGACCATTGGGTTGATGGAGTCTAATGTAGTAAACTTCTGGTTATAGTTTCTTTGGCAATGGAAGATTGCAGAGCAAGATAGTTAAACATAGAACAATATTTCAATCTGAAAGTAGGATGGAATGGAGTTAGGGAATGAAAGGCAATCAAAAATCTTTCATCATGTCAACAGAGGGAAATTGTGTAAACATTAACAGGGAGCAATTAAGAATTCATTGCTGATGTTTAATATGTAAAAACCAATGAGACAAGAGCACTTAAGAATTCTTGCCTATGATGGTCCTGTGGAAAACATAGAAAACTACAAGAACTGAACAAAGAGTACAGACAGTAAATTCCGGGTTATTCTTTTTTCCTGTAACTTAGAACATGGTTTTGATAAGATAAAAAAATTACAAATACAGTCAATCAAGAGTAAGGGAAACTTATTGATCCATGCATCAACACAAGAATTATGCAACACATCCTTTAGCCATTGAATCCACAACCAGCAAATTCACCAACATAGAATCCAGCAATTTTATTTCAAAAGAGTTCTCAAAATTTACAGAGCAGGTCCAGAATGATATTCATCAACCAACAACAATACATCTCTTTTGCAAGTCTCTATAGAATTTTACAAAATATCCCGTAAGGAAATATCTGGACATAAATTTATCCATCTTCTCTGGCATAAGCAATAACTAATGTGGAAAAAACCACGTAGCAATAACTGAGGAAATAAATAGGTTGTACTGGTTGTTGTAGGTGTCATGCTTCTAGTTGACCTTTTGACTCTGATAGTCAGTTGATGACTGCTTCCCTGATGTGCTTTTCTATTGTGTCGTCTTTTGCCACTTGTGTTTGAGCCTGTTTTATCTTTTGACGCGAATCTTCTTTCTCAACTGATTTTATTTTTTCAGATATTACCTTTTAATTTGTAATGCTATTAATTTACAAAAAGGAGAACTGCATTTATTTTGGTAAAATCTCCAGCATACTCTGCCACCACTGATCTATTGGTAATTGATGCTTTCTCATTTTGATTAGTGTCTCATCAGCTTCAGTGTACCTGTAATAGTTTGGGTGGAAATCAAAAAGATGTGCCACCTCATGCTCAATGAAGAACAAACCTTCCAGTTTATCATATAAACTTTTCCCTATGGGAGGGACTGTCTCTTCTGTCTGCTTGATGATGCTATAATCTGATTTTGCACATAGGTATTTAGCCTATGAGCATATTGTTCTTACTTTAACAGCTTCCCACTGCTAGTAACCAATCTAGGCAAACCTTTGCATTGTAACATTGAAAATTTATGTCTGAAGGCTTCTACATCTGCCTGCATTTCCTAGAATTTCCTTTCCACTGTCTGAACAAAATTTCTCATAGTTAGTACCTTATTGACTCTTAAAATAGTCTTTGTCCTGTTGTGAATGTCCAGATATGCTAGCTGTTCACTGGTATGAGTGTTCAAGAAGTGAATCATTTGATTGGCTTGCTCAAGTTTATTGGCCAATAATACTCTGGCCTTTTGAGTTTCATATTGAGCCAATCCTATCAACTTTATTTGATCAAAAGTGGTTTGTATTGCTGTCCATTGATCAGCAATATCTTGGCTGATTTTGTCCCACAAAATAGTTTTTATTTCTGTCAGGGTTCTGTGGAGAGTGAGGTCCTTCTCCAAGGCCTTTATTTTGTTCTCTAGGGCCTTTACTTCACCGGTCTTCTCTATGACAGTCATCTTTGATTTGTCATAACTAACCTCAATTTTGGTTAGTTTTTCCTTCGTCTCCTTGAGTTCTGCCATCTAGGTCTCCAAGGCCTTTATCTCTTTCATCATTTCCTCCATGCTTAAACTGGCCTCCTTTAGTGCACTTGTTGTAGCTGTTGTTGAAGTTGAGGCACCTGTTGTTGAAGCTGGATCTAGGGGAGGCACTGTTGTAGTGACTGTTGGAGGAGGAGCTGAGATGATTGGAGCTGTTTAGGATGGCCGAGAGGCCACCTCTGGCTGTTTCCCTTGTAGAGCCTCTTCCAATGCTTTTTCTGTGTCCAACAGTCTTTAGTTCATCCTCATGAGTAAGTTGACCACATCCTCTTCTTCCTTTTGTTGTGCCACCTCTGTAGTTTGAGGATGTATGGTAGCTGGAAGCTTCAATTGCCTTCTCAGAGCTACTATGTCCTCCTCCTTTTTCCTTATTAAGGCATGTGCGCCTTTGGGATCCTTGGGATCATGTCCCAACTCCATAATGATTTCTTCCAAGGATTTTATCCTATTATCCTTGGCCAATGAGGAGGCTTTCTCTAGCTCTAGTTGGGTAGAAGTGTTATACAATGAATTTTGTAATCTATGGGCCATTAGAGCTTTATCTGCTAAGGTGGATTATACCATTTCTCCAGCATGTTTATGCAAGTCAATACGGTCTATTGGATGGATGTCTTTGGCAAGAACTTCTAGATTGGTTTTGATATAATCTGCAGCTGACTATGGCTATTGTACAGTGGGTCTAAAGTGACTAAGAGTCATCTTCTCTTCTTGCATGTCATAGGCTGCCATCAACCTTTGTTGATTTGTAGGAGCCATTCTCAACAATTGATTGTAAAGCTGAAACCTCACTGATTCGTTTCTAGCTTTAATTTCACTGAATTCTCTTTTGATATCCGAGCCCTGCTTGGTCTGCTGCTTGGAGGATGAAACCTCCACACCTGGCTGTCTCTCTTGCTCCTGCTGAAAGGAGCTGGCTGATGTTTCCAAAATAGGAGGGATCTGCTATTCAGAAGTTCCCTCACCCCTGATATTGCCTGTGGTTTCTTCAGTAAATTCCTTCTCGGAATAGGGGTTTAGCCTTTGTCTCTTTTCCTCTTGCTGATCTGTAGATATCCCTGTGGGTGTGTCTTCAGGTTTGTCCCTCTTTTTAGCTCTTTCTTCATTGTGAGGGGTTTGCAGTACAGGGACTTCAGCTGCCTTTATTTGGGTTGAAGGGCCTTGTTCTTGACCCTTTTCCTGATTTGTGGATGGTTGCTCTGCCATTGTACTCTGTTCTTCTGAATGCTCAATTTCCTTTCCTTTCCCTGTAGGTGGAATGGTTTCTTTAGCCGGCTGTTATGAAGATGTAGCAGCTGATGTGCTTGCTCCAATATGTTGAGGCTATGTGATGGGGACCTGTGCAAAATAATCCAAGTCAATTCTTTTCTCATATTCTTTCATTTCTTTCTCTAATCTTTCTTCTTCAGTAAGCTCTTCATCTAGTGTGCCCTCTACCCATTCTTGTTGATTAGCATATTTTTCAATGTGAGGGATTGGCTAGTGCACATATCCTGAAGCTTGTGTTTGACTCTTCTAAAGCTTATGAAATGTTCAAGGTCATATGGTTCCCAGATGAAGCTTTGTTTCAGCATGAGCTCTTCGCTTAGCATTTTGTCTACATCACTCCAGGCTTCTTCCCTTTTATTGAAAACAAAAGGACCCAATTGATGTCTAATTTTGAGTTGTGCATTCTTGTTTTTTCCATGGAAATGAGTCAAATCTGCACTACTGAATTGCCTGAAATATTCCAAGGCAAAAAGTCTCATGGGGACATATCTTGGCAGTTTATATGGAGGCAAATCACAACCATAAATTCTTATCACTATGTGGTTTTGGTAGAAGTACCAATCACCAATGTTGTAGCCCCTTCAAAGATGTAAGATTCTTTGCATTTCAGCAGTGAGCCTGCCAAGAGGAGTCATCATCAACAGGCAAGTGGCTGGGTAGATGAACATATCAACAAACTCACAATATGTGTAGGGAGAGAGGTGGACTTCATGGAAAACTGAGGTCCAGAAGATAACAGATCTCCTCTCTCCTTTGGAGTCTAGTTTCTTGAGAGGAACTTTGAAACTATGAGGGTGATAGTACAACAGCAGATGGTAAATGTAAGAGGTATATTTAAACACTCTTTCTCTCTCCAGCATTATGAATTGCTCATGTATTGTGTTTTCTATGAAGGTAGCGTAGTCATGCATGATGGCAGGGGGTTGTCCTGGAGTGAACATGGTCAATAGCACAAACACAGTTTCATCCACAAACTCACCGGTTTTGCATCCTAGAATGTAGGAAATCATATCTACCAGGAGCCTGCCTGTTTCATTGAATAAGACTTGATGATAGGGTGGAGGATGATTGGCCTGGCACTATGGCTGCATGAACAACTAACCTACTCTTGATATTTCTGCACTAGAGAGTTTTTCACCTTGATCAAGCAGGAGTTTCATTGTGAGAGGAACCAGAGGTTGAGGTGGCTCAAAGTTCAGCATTTCATTTATGGATTGAGGAGTTATGTAGAACAGTACAGACCCATCTGGAGTGACGATTTTTCTTTGTGTGGGGTCATATTTTTCATGACACAGATGAATGAAGTCAGGCAGCACATTTACTGATGGGAGGTAGTAGATGGGCATACTAGATTCCCAGATTCTCAAGATATCATTGTTATTTCTGTTTTTGTTTCTGAATTGACACACAGTTTTGAGGTGAGACTTTAGGCCCATCATGTCCTTAATTCGGAAGTCCCTATCTGCCAAAGGTAACCATTCTAAATCCATGTGTGGTGCATTCAAAGGGGCAATGTTGAGGGCCACTAGAGCCTCCATAATTTAATTAACTGTGTCTCTGACTAGAATGTGTGTTTGTAGAACAACAGAAAGGATAACTATGCTTTAGGACTTTTCTCAAGATCTTGTGGACTGAATTTATCTTGTGGTGATCTTACAGGGCAACGTCCATGGTATAAAGGTAAATTATGCAAACTGCAGTGAGAGAAAATGGACCAAACTGTAGGGATAGGCTTCCTTTCAAGTTGTTAGGTGAAAAACTCTTTGTGGTAACAGGCAACAGCAGTGGATTAGGTTTCTCAGGAAATTATACAATAAGCTTGGAATTCTGAAGAAACAGAGGAAGAATTCTTCCTTTTTGGTAATTTTACACAATTTTAGAGGCGAGAACGCGGGCTAGAATTGAAGTTTAGCTGGGCAATTTGCAGAGGTTTCTGGCAAAGTTTGCAGGTTTACTCCACGAACAATGGTCAGATAGAAATTGTTTTTAGTGCAGAGATCACAGGTAATAATTGTTTGACTTAATTTCAACTCTTTAGGTGATTTCACCAGAGAAATTGCTTAAAACAGGGTTGAAGGACGACCAAGAGGTAAATACCTGGTTTTCGGGTGCCTGAGGTAAGGTGGAGACTGCAGGTTGAGCTGAAGTGGTGCACTGTGGAGTTGACTGAGCTGGGTGACGAACTATGCAGCAGCGGAGGCCAACTCATCGTAAAATCGCATGCAGGGTTGCGCAGTCAACGAGCTTTGAAAATAAACAAAAAAATCATTTTCCCATGTTTTATATAAAAATTTGGACTTTTCGGACCTTTTTGGCGCTTTTTGGGGATGATGTCAGCATGACATTGGTTTGTCCGGTAGCGGAGTACAGAGGGTGACATGGTTGCTGACACGGTTGCTGACTAGGAGGGTGACATGGCGAACACAGCGATAGGAGAAACAGTGGCGGGTGATGATGTAACGCCGATGGGACAGTGACGTGGGCAGAAGGACAGAGGGTGGTAGTTTCTATCGAACCGCCTTTGGTACGGGGATGGTTTCTGTCAGAGCTGGCCTGATGCAATCAGAATGCGCCAGGTGTCCCTGTGTACGACATGAAAACCACCGACCGTCGGGTACTAACGTCCCGTCATTGGGGCGCATCCGATATTGAAAAGGACCGTCGGATCTGGGGAAGGCAATCCAACGGTGGACGGGAGGGTAAGTTATTAGAGGTTTAATAGAACAGTGCACACAATAATCCTTTAATTTTTGTAAGGTTCGGGCGGGTTTAATACTTTGAGTTATTTTGCAACTGCGGAGCGGACTCGACGCTTTAATTAACAAAAGGTTAATTAAATGGCTTTATTGTGTGGGTAAGGTAGGGTATGGTTATTTGTTTGACCAGGGGTCTAACAAATCCCAATAGGACACATGGCGGGCTATCATTGGCCCTAGGTGGACCAATGGTTCCCAAGGACTTTTTGAATCATAGCCATATTAGGCGTGGATGGGATATACATAGCATTTTGGGATTTTTTGCTTTTAATACATAATAGGGGTAGGGAAACATTAATCTAGGAGTTATATACATAGAGTTAGGGTGTTAATATGACAAGTGACGGGGAAATGCTAAGTTTATAGAGTAAAACTTAGATTTTTGATGAGATGTAGGGGAAATGAGATGATGGTTTTTACACAAGAAATGTGGCTTGTGTTTACCAAGCAAAGGCAATGTTTGCTTAGTACCTTGCAAAATGAAATGGATTAGGACTATTTGAGCAGATCTCAATATCCTTAAGGGATGTTAGTGAAATTTGTGGGGGAAATCAAAGGGGAAGTTAGTCATGCTCCACTGAATTTGTAGCCACTTTGCCATGATGTTGGTGATACTATGTAAACTGAACATCACTCTGCTTTCTGCAACCTCATAATTATCTGGCTACCCAATCTAAAATATCTAACATTTTTTCTTCCTTTGATTGGGTTCATTTGAGCTAGCAAACCTTGCTTTTCCTTTTTTCTTTTGACTGCCCTCCTATCTAAAACTATCCTTATTTCAACCAAGGGCTCAGATTGAGAAGTTAGGCCCTTTAATTCTCTATCTAATCTAGTAATCTGCCAAGCTTGAACTATTTGAGCAAATCCTATCCTCTATTCTAAAAAAAGAAATTTAAACATGATCTAGCCAAGGTTAAATTGTCTGGCTATTCATCAACTGTGAGAAAATCAGTAATTGTACTTCTTTTTTTGCATGCTTTACCAAGCCACTTTCCCGATCTTTCTTTGGAATTGCTTTCTTTTCTCTTTATCTGAATCTTGATTGTTGATAATATCGAACCTTTGCAGCATGGAAAGGATGACAATATTTGGTATTTCCACAGTCAATCATGAGAAATGACACCTATTGGTATAGGAACCTAACAAGACCCACTACCATTATTTAAGCCCAAAACCAAATATCAAATCTAAAACTAATCACTGGAAAAAATCAATCACTCATCAATTGAAACAACCAATCTCTAACCCAATTGAATCAAACACTCATTGAATCAATTGAAACCCAAATCAATCAACTTATTATCAAAAAACCAGAATAGTTAGATCATTGTAACCAGAATACTAATACTAAACCCAAACACTGCATCAACTTATGGAATCAACTGAAATCCCAAATCAATAAACTATTAAAATATATACGTTATTTTACTGTAGTAAACCCGTGTGTATATGCATATTCCTTGAAGCTTACTTGCGTATACATATCAAAACATTAAACCCTAAAATTGAACCACTGTCACTCTGAAATAAAAATTGAATCATACAAAGATCCACTGCATCATTCTAAAATAATCACAGAACCATCACTGATCTTCAATCACAAATAGCTAGTAGCTTCATCATTCTTCAATCAATCAATCCTTTCAAAAAATAATTGTTAAGCCTAGATCATCAAGTAAGATTTCATTGACAGACAACATAAACACAAAAAGACTAATTAAACTTATTAGACATCCTTTTCATCAAAACTCTAGTTTATGTACGTGATTTCCTATTAAAAAATCGTGTGTATATGCACTTTACAGGAAACAAACCCACGTATAGATCTGAATATATACATTATGTTGTAACATTATTTGATTTTGATAAGTTAGTGTATTAGTCAAAAAGAATTTTACACTGTTGAGTTAGGATATCGATGCAGAAGAAAGAAAAGTTAAAATGTTAGGCCAATTTAATGTTTTATAGGCATCCATATCAATAAAATGTTAGGTGTTAGCTGCCCTTGAAAAAGAAGGCAAAAGAAAAATAAAATGTTAGGGAAGAAAAAAGAAAATAATGGCTTCATTTCATATTTTTATAAATGCATAGGTTGCTAGTCAAAATGCACCACATTGGGAAAAATCAAGTATTGTTTTCATGTGCAGAAGAAAAGGAAAAGTAGTAAAGGTTTTTCTCTAAGGTTTTATAAATCAATTAATTTTGGTATTAATCCCTATTCCTAAGTTTTAAATCCAAAAATAACCCCTCCACTCATATTACCCTCCACCCACTTATTCCTAAGTTTTAACACCCCTCTCATACATCGCAAACATTCCCAACTATGGTAAAATATTTCCTGCTAGCCCCGCCAGGTGTCCCGTCACGACACAATTAATTTTCTGCCAACTCTCACTCCATTTATGCCCATCTCCCAAGATTTGATGGCACACATATCATTTTGGCCCCCCCTCACCATACGAACTATATCGTCGAGGGGGTTTGAAATGGGCAGTATAAGAAATCGTGCCCACCCCTACATGTCAGCACCATAACTTTTTGGACCCCCCTCAGGCGAAAACTCTAACTGCTCCCCCCCCCCCCATCCAAAAAGAAACTTCCCTCACTTTCGACACCACTCTCCTACCCATTGCACTCCTGCCATTCACCTTCTGCCATGTCATTTGCCCGTTAACTCCACTAATTTCATCTGCTCCCTCCACAATTAAGTCATTAACTAGTAAATGGTTTAGTTGTTAATCCAATGGACCCACACCACCCTCAATGGAAAAGCTACACTGTTATATAAACATCCTCTTCACTTGTTAACAGGTTACTGAATTCATTCACTTCCATTGTATTTCTTTGTTACAAGTTCGTTGGGCTAAACTCCAACATTTTTCACCCATCAACAACACTGTATGTTTACTTGTTTTCAACTTATTGCCTTTGTTCTTGCCTCCAAAACATGACTTCTCTCTACGTATTCAAACTTCCAATCTAATTTTAACTCATGTCCTTATCTTTATCCAAAGATGCCTCCAAAGGACAAAGGACCAGAAGAACTTGTCAATCGTCTAGTTTATCCTCCCATTGATTTTCACCACATCCCTTTAGCTTATAGAGACCTCAAAATCCATGAAACTCTCTATGAATTTGACCTCTTTGAGATGTATTGTTGGCTCAAGGACAAATACATTGACAAATCCGATGAAATTCAGCTATAAGAGTCTAATTTACCCCACTATATTTTTCCTTGTACCCACAACACCCAAAGTTTGTTAGGAAGTGCCATGCATCGTATTTTCCAAGCCAAAGGGCCATTGTTACCCCCACTGGAGAAATTCTCTTTACTGTTACTCCTCAAGCCATAGACCAAATGATGCAATCCCCTACAGTAGAGAATGCCAACCCCTTTTCCTTTGAAGCACTTGTTGAGTTATACCAGAAATTAGACTTTGCCAAGAGGGCCAAAACTCTTGAGTTGTTCTTGATAGAAGATGTCCCATTGCCAAATAAAAATCCTACCTATCCCTCCTCTACTTTCCCTAAGAGAGCCAAACAAATCATCACAGTTGTCTCCTACCTCCTTGGCTACTACTCTGATCAATGGGTAGATGAGGCCATCATAGGATTTTTGTCCATTTTCCCTATTGATTCTAAGCCCTCAATCATATTTAACTTTAGCCAATTTCTTGTAGAGTCAATTCATCGATAGCTTATACAATTTCCATCTAAGGAGGTATTCAAGTATACATCTGTGTTAGTTTACATGTGCTTGTACTTTTAGGGAGACAACATCAACCTTGCTTTACAAAAGCTGGATGAAAAAGGAAACTGGCAATGATTCATCTTTTGGAATACTCTGGTGATAAAGGAATAGAAGGAATACACATATAAACAGTGCATAGAGATGTTTGTGCATCCAAAAATCAGTCTCCTGAGCAACAGAATAGAACCGAGGATTAGTGAGGAAATTAGAAAGGTGTTGTATCTATCAGACCAAGTTCATACAAGGGATTGGTACCTCTATCAAAACTATACATAATTGAGAATATTTGGATGTGAGCTTGCACCTTACAAGCTGCCTAAATTCCTCCCAATGAGGATTTTTTCTCTAGAGTACACAAGGTAGATGCTAAATATTAATGAAATCCACTTTGTTGCTGCCAAGAAGAAGTCCTAGTTCAAAATCAAAACATAAATTGGGCCTTTCATTTGCAACACAAGAGAAGCAAGTGAAGAAGCAGACTAGCTACTAAAGGAAATGCAGTTCATCCTAAGCTTCACCTAGTCATATGATCCATTAGGGATCATTTCTAAATTAAGAGTAGAAACCAAATCTACTCCTTATCTTCACACTACCAAACTAGAGATAGAGAAGTACAAAAATCAACTAGAATGGGTTGAGAATACCCTACAAGAAACATAACAGCATCTAGTATCATCCTCTACAGTACAAACTCCTACCATGCAGGAGAAAACAACTAAAAGATGTAGAGAAGAAGAGTCCCCTTCAGGGACTGAAATTTTTAGTGAAGGATTCAAGATTATGTATAGAAAGAAGGCCAAGCTTAGTTCCAAGCTAAGCCTCAACAAGGACTCAGAGAAGGAGACCATTATCACCATTAATGAGCCACTTGTTTCCTCTTTAGTGGGTGATCAAAACACACTAACTCACACTACCTCCACAACTTCACAAGAGAAGCAACAAATTATGCAGAGCAGCACATCAACTATAGGGGAGACAGAGAAGAGTATAATGGACATTTTCAATGAGATAAAAGTCAGGAATGAGGCCTTGAAGATTAACACCTACAACCAGTTTTGGAAGTAGACTTCCAATGCTCAAAGCAGGCTGTTGTCAGCATTTGATTCAGATAAAGGGAAAATGAAAATGAAATTCCTCCAGGCACAGGTTCCCCAGCCCAAGGCAACATAAGGCTACAAGAATATAGCTTTTGAGTTTGATGTAAAATATATACATCACATTAACCAAATGGAGATGCATAAGCAAACTGGGGAAATGATATTTTCAACTATTACTAACACTGCTACGATTTTGTCTAAATTGCACGTTACATAAGTAAATGTCCAATCACAACTGAAGGTGTAGAAGGTCTTTGCACTTTCCGAAGACATCAAGATTAAGACTCTGGAGGACTTGGTGATCAAAGTGGGTTATGAACCTTCAAACATCAATGCTACAGAAGAGATTATAAAGAAAAAGAATCTAGACATAACAGCATTAAGGAAGCAGTGAAAATTTCCAGCTACAAAAGATCCTCTAACTAAGGATATTGAAGAGACAGAGACACAAAAGGCATATATGATGAAGCTCATCATGGAGCAGAGTGCACAGCTGAAGCAAATGGAGACAGAGATGGAATTTTTTATTAAAGAAAAGGAAAAAACTCCCAAAATGATTGTTGTCCCCTTACAAGCACTCCCTATCACATACATTCCTATAACCATATCTTCTATAAAAAGTACAGGGGATGTTGCAGATTAGTTGGAAAATGCAGTACAAAACATGTCTCTCCAGACTGAAGAGATCAAAAATTTGTAGGATCAAGTGAAACTTTTACAGGATCTTTACAGGATCATTAAGACAAGACCGAGACTTTTCATGCGGCAAAGCTACAGAGAGCTAAAATCTGATAGAGGCATGGAAGAAGTCAGAATTTGAGTCTTCTATTGGCTACACACTGGTTCATGCTAAAGAAATCATCTGGAACAATATTATTGATGAAATAGATGCAATCTGGACATGTATCCAGATAATATTTGAGAAAAAGGAATTCATGAAAAAGCTAAGAAAACCATTTCTACTATCAATGCTAAATTGGGAGAAATGCCTACTACAGCCAACATCATCATAAAGTTCCTCAATTAAAAAAACAGATATGAGCTAGATGATCTAGGAGTAGATGACATAACAGAAACCATACAAGAGGTAAAGAAAGTTCTAACAAAGAAGAACTTGGTTGTACAGCTGACAGAGAAGTGTTACACTCTGGAGGTAGAAGTTGACAAGTTTTTCACTAGAATTAATGCATTGAATAAGAAAGGTTCGCCTTCTTTATTTGTAATCAATGAAAAATTAATGACCAGGGAAGACTACATGAAGAAGCTTCAGAACATTGCCAAGGATACCGTTAAGTCTTCCAACATCAAAGGTTCTATGATAAGGAGATCTTTTTACGAAGCCATTAGAAACATAAGTTTTATCCAACATGAGATAAAACATATTTTTGGAGTAAAACCCACTTTTACTCGGTATACTGAGGTAGCTGAGATCATAGAAAATTTTAGGGGCGAATGTTCGCCCTTTGGCGAAATTAAGGGGTTTTAAATTTTTAGTGGGCGAATATTTTGTATCATAGTACATTTTTACAAATCACC
>APFE031290309.1:5558-25754 GCA_000404065.3 Pinus taeda
GATCTGCTTGATATCTCTTAGTTTCATCATTTTCCATGTCATTAACCTTGGTGAAGATCTGCTTCACTCAAGGAGGGTCCATATTTTCTCTATAAGATTCTATCTCCCCTTTAAAGCCTAAGATCTCTGAAACTTAGCGCTTTCTTGTCATTTCCATATTAACAACTAACATTATTATTTAACTCCCTAGATTTTCCCCATCCCCCTACTAAAACTATGTAAATAATCCCCTTATGTTAATAACCCCTCCCCCTAGTTGAAATATAACCATAAGTATTTCTCTGGGAATTACTAAGTCACCCGGACCTTAGTAACAACCCTCATCTCTGCATAATTCCCCTTCCCTAGTGTTTGGACCCCTCCCAAAACACAAAGAAAACCCTTTCCAAATGCAAAACCCCCCCCCACGCATTTTTCTTTGGAAATTATTAATGTTTGTTTAATAAATTTCGAACGTGCCAAACGCATTTAACCCATTTCCTAAAGTTCAAACCCACCACGCCGTGAAAAATTAAACTTTTAACGTGCACGCTCTTTAATTAAACTCTGCGCATCTTCCTTTTCCGTCCACCGTCGGATCACCCCCCCCCAGATCCGACGACCCTTGTTCATATCGGGCGCCCTATTGTGGTGGTACGTTACCACTCGATGTCCGATGGTTTTACCGTCGTACACCGGGACGGGTGGCGGCCTCTCATTGCATTGGGCCGCCCCTGATAGAAACCACCTCCATACCAAAGGCGGTCTGATCCACAGGCCAAAACCGCCCTCCCCTCACGTAACAGGACTGCCATGTCACCTCCACATCACCTCACACTGCCTGCGCCCGGCCCACATCACCCTGCCACGTGTCACTACCACATCACCCCGCCGTACTGCCACGTCACCTTGATGACGTCAGCATGATGACATCATATCTGTACCAGAGGACCCCACTGCTGACATCGGCATGTTGACATCATCCGCCGTACAGCTGACGTCATGCTGACGTCAGCAGCCAAAAAATAGAAAATTTGCGTAAGCGCAAAAGTCGAGCTTCGGAGCTCCGGAATGAGAAACGAAGGCAGTTTGCGATGCGCAATTAACATGAAGCTACGGGAAATGAGCCATATTGGGGAATCTTTAGGGAATATTTTGATTCCTTAGCTCTTTTTACACCGAAAAGGCCCGAAAGTGCTCGATTTTGCCAAATTTAACATATTTGAAGACAGAGAGAGACCAAGAATAAAGATTAAAGAGTATCAGATCAAATATGCAAACAAAAAGCATGTCGAAGAGTATCAGGAGGCGGCGAAGACCATCAATGTAGCGGCAAAGTGTATCAGAGAAGATTTTCTCAAGGCTCGAGGCAAATCCAACATTAAAACGAAAGCTCTGAAAGTCAAGAAGCAATTGAAGACGCATTGAAGGCTCACCAGCACAAATGACTACACATTAAACTCACAGGAGATCAATGGACCAAAACTCAATGCACAGTTATGACAGAACCACTCCACCAAGTCACACAGGACACCTCATCAACTCAACTTGATTCAGCTACCTCTGGCGCAGCCCAAAGCACTTACTTGCATTTAATTCCAGCAACAATTAGGTTTTTAGAAAAAGCTTTTTCCTGCAGACCTGTTTAGGTCAGTTGTAATAAATAACTTCAGATATTTTGCTTATATATACCACCCTGAAAAATGGAGTAGGGGTTGATTGGTCGATTATTTGCTTGATCTTCGGTATTTCGATTTTTTTTTCTCAAGCAGAGACTCGCACTGTAACTGTGATACTTTCTTTAATCAAAGACTGCTGAAATCATGGATTCTGAAACTGTCTACTGTGTTTAATTGGTCGAGGAGTGACTGTGGAATTCCTGTGCTTCTACATGGCTCAATAAGTGTTTCTTAACTCTGTTAGTTTTATTTCATGTTTGTTTTATCATCAATCCGCCATCTAAATTACAGAAAAGAAGAATAGTTTGGGATTTTCTTAGCTGCACCCTAGCCTCAATTTCTGCAATTTTTCATGTTTTCATCGGGAATAGTTATGAACATGCATACTTAAATGATCTTGTTTACGTTGTTTCTTTCACTTATGAATGATAGTTTAGGAATTCTTAATTGCTCCTAGACAACCATTCATTCACTTCTCCTCCCTGTCAGTTTTGATGAAAGATTCTTAATTGCCTTTCATCCCTGACCATCATTCCATCCTTTCAACAAATTGATAATTGTCTCATGTGTGGCTATCTCACTCCACAATCCTCTTGTGACCAAGAAAACGCAACAGCAAGCCTTAGTCCATGACTCCATGCCCAATGGTTTGAAACTTATCACACTTTACCTTACCTCTCTACTTGGAATTTTCTACCTGGCATACATCTTCCATCCAAACAAAAAATCAAAACCCCTGAACCTGACAACTAGCCTAAAATCATCATCAACAAAGCTAAATCGTTAGGAGAGAGCCCTCTCTGATTGCAGGTGGGCTAGAACCTGCAAACCAAAGATTGGTTTGTGGTTACCTCGGCCGTATCCCTTCAGGAGCCTAGGGACAACCTGAGTGATAACAGGAGCAACAAATTATTTCCCTTATTCTTCTTATGAATCAAAGATGGCAGCAAGGCCTTCCCCCAAAGATTCTCTAGTTGGTTCTCGTGTTGTAGAAATATTTTTTGTTCTTATCTCCTCATTAGTTTTATGGACAATAGAATTTTGGTCAACTCCCATGTCCCATGTTGGTTCGTGTGTGTTAGCAAGGGATTTTGCTTCAAAATTCTCTGTTGGTTCTTGTGGAGCAATAGAGGTCTTTCCTTATGTTGCAAATCCTTCAACTTCCACCCCTATCGATACTTATGTAGCTGCATGGTTTTCTTGCTATAATTGTTGAGTTGTAGCCATAAGGGTATGCTCAGTTCTCTTTTCTTGGGGATTGGAACATAAGTTGGCCTATTTATCATTCTGGTTATTTGCTTGTTAGGGTATTTACTACCTATGATATCCACATTGCTATCATGCCTGCCCTTATCCTTCCATGGAGTCACAATGTTTCCTTTTCAGATTTTTTCTTTGATAGGCATGGGGGGGTATTCAATGACCAAGGGACTTGCAGCAATGTACTCCCTAGTTGCAACACTGGGAATGGAAATAGTTGTAGCTCATGAACTTGTAGAAATGCCATCCTATAGTGGAGTTTTATCCTTTTCTTCTCTAGCTGGAAAAGTTGTAGCTTTTTCCATTTCAGTGGGGGCCTTGATAATCTCTTCCCATTCTCTTCCTTCTCAATTCATGGCTCGTTCCATAAATAATGTTATAAGGCCATTATTAGAAAGGGAATCCCTAATTCATCCTATTTTTTTAGTAGAAATTATGATGTTTGTAGAGTTTTAAGAAGAAATAATGACGTGTTGATGAGTCTTCCATACCTTAGATGGTCTAGCAGTCGAAGATGTTGTAGGTACTCTATTCCATGGTAGCCTTTGTATGTAATATGCCTTTGCACAACCACTGTTACATCCTCACATGGGTGTGGTAGTGATTTCCTATTTAGGCCTCATCTCTTTCTTCACTAGGGCTTTCCCAGGCTCAAGAAACTATTCCAAAAAAATTGTTTTGATTTTTTCTTGCAATTCCATCTTTCTTTTATTTTTGATAACCTTTTTACCTCAACCAAAATCTCTTCTGTAACCTCCATAATTATAACTACTACCACTAAACTATTTTCCCTAAAATTTGGATAAAAATCAATTCCTACTTCATCATTACATCCCTATAATATCTAGATATATTCAATCTATCCCCCCTATTGAAATATTACCCAAATGTGCTCACACACCTACAAAAACAACGTTTCTGTAGGTGATGTCCCTCAGTATTGTAACAAGAATGACTCAAATCCACAGGGTATCAAATTTAATTGGTCAACTCAAGGTTCATATGAACTTAAAATGGGTCAGCAATATGTGTGAAGCATGCATTATCTTCTTCTTTTGTTGGTTTTATGTAGGTGAAATCAACTAAGGATAAATTGAATTACACAAAGATCATTATGTTGTTTATGCTGCATGGAACATTCAGAATGCAGGAAATAGAAAGGCAGTAAAAAAAATATACTATCTATAGGAAAAGGAAGCAAACCAATTCAAACAAGCTGAAATAAAAGATATGATACTCTACTTGCATTAGAAACAAACTTGCAACTAAAATAAAGCATAGAAGCATCAAACCCTAATTTTACATAAAAGGGTAGATTTTCTACAACAACCATGTCAATGAATTTATTGGGTCTCTTGGCTTCAAAATTCCATTCTCATGATCTTGGGGATGTTTTAACACATCAAGGAAGGCTAACGATGCGTTAGATGAAAATTTAGAATATTTTTGGATGCAAAACATGGTTTTTGGTAGGAGTCCCAATTTTGCTACAAGAGAGAGCCTAGTGAGTAGAAAAATATGCTATGGATGTGGTTTGAAGGATGAGCTAAGGGGAGGATAAAAAATGTCAAGAACACATTCCCATGTCCTTATACTAGTGATATATAAGTTTATTTAGCAATGGGGGAAACTATAGGGTTTCCTGCAAAATAGGAAATTGTGCAGTGATAACACGTAGAAATGATGAAAAGTAACTAAAGAACAAAAATTGAAGTAAACAAATGCATGAACCCTATAGAAAACAATGTTTAGAAATTAAATTGCATAAATAAATAATTGAACTTATGCATGAAAGATAAGATTACAAAGAGGGGTCTTGAGCATCTGGGGTGGGCCCCAACCCAAGCAGGCTTAGATACTTGAAGAGAGAACAGTCTAAGAATCAAAGATGACTTTCATTGATCATAAAATGTACTTATACATGAAAATTTGCAGAAATGGAACTTCTAGACTAACACCTCTACTAACTTGACTATTGTTGACTTTCTACTTGAAAACTTTGACTCCTAATGAGCTCCTCGGTCCCTTTATTTATACAAAATGGCTGAGGGGAAGCCTCCTTGAAAAGAGGATTGCTTTCCCTTCAAAACACCTCAAAATAGGGTATTGTTCCCTAAGTGACCTCGTAGCTACATGGAGGAGTAATAAATGCTTTAAATTGGCTTACTTTGGTCATCCTGTAGTAGGGTAAAAGTCCCATAAACTTCTATGATTATTTATCCTCGCGATTTGTACTAGATCTCTTCAGTATCCTAAATCATAAACACATTAGGCACGCAAAACATGATAAAAATCTCTAGCCTTCCTAAGGACTTATTTAAGCTTAACAAACATTATTAAGTGTAGAAGGAAAGGTCTAATGTGCCTAGGAAAGGTTAGATGGGCCTTATGTTGTACCTAGTTGGGAGGCCCATCAAACCCCCTTCTGAAATTGTTGCTCATCCTTTGATAAACCTACTCATCTTCATTTCTCTACTTATCTATGTTTATTTCTTTGATGACCTACCTAATGTCCCATATGGTGTTTGAAGTGGTTGTACCTACTAGATAAAAGCTTGAATTTGTCTAAATTCCCATCCATTCTCTTTCATCTTCCACTTGGCTTGGATTTTCCTAAATTCCTAGCAATAAACGAGGATTAAATATGAGCCCAATCCATTGGATCTCAAGTTTCTCGATGATTCTTTTATATAAGGGAGTTATTGCTAGTGTGAATTGTAACTTGTTAGGGGAATGATATTCCTTGATTTTCATGTTGTAGGATAGTGGCTACCATCTACTCTAACAATTTTGTGAACTATCTTCTCCCAACAGCCTTAATGTTGGCTTGAGGGGTCTTGACCCAAGTTCAGAGTTAGTTGCGTCAACTAACAAAACCCTAAACTACTGGCCCTTTTAGCAACAACCTGCATAGCATAGGCTGCAATCTCAGCCAAAGCAGTATTGGGGGATGAAAGAACTAGGTTTCTGCATCCAGAGGTTTGTGTGATGGGTTTATGTTACTTCTAGGACTTTATCCTGACCTTCGTGAACCCTAACCCTTTAATTGCAGAAATTATAGTAACTTTATTGAAACAATATCTAACCCTTCGCGGAACACTTAAAACATTCTTAACATTATGTAAATGATCAGATCTACTATCTTCACACACTAATTAAGTGTTTCTTCAGATAATTGTAGAAAAACAGAGTGAAAACATAAATTGAAAAAATAAAGATAAAGGCATAGATACACAAGTATAGCTTAAAAAACAATCTTTATTGATATAATCTTTCTGTTATAGACTTTTCTTCCTTGCACACACAGCTACAGGGGCCCGCGCACTCAACTTGCAGACTTACCAAGGTCTCTGCGCACATAGCTGTAGGAGCCTTACCCTTCGCCTAAGTAGAGGAAAACATAATTTCCTACCTTAGACTACTGACCCATACAATGATCTTCTATTCTTAATTACCTCTTATGACTCACTAAGACTTCTTTAGTAGGTCAAAAAACATCCTATATTCTAACAAACTAAGGGACTAAAGTCCTTTTGACTCCTATGGCCTTCGTGCTCTGCTCCGTCGAAATGCAGAGATTTTACATAATTAGAAAAATTTGCACCAGAGGACCTTGTCCCAACAGGCCCCCAACAAAATTTGGTGACTTGTCCTCGAGTCACTCTGCTAGTGGCACATTGATCTTTGCCTATAGCTTACTAAACTCGATCTTCAAAACCTATAGGTTTGTTGTTCCCTACATGGTAGCTTGTTGCACTTTCTTGACTAGCTTTTTAGTAGTTAGGCCTTCAACTGCAAGGCCCATGGTCCTTTGAGTTTGTTGCATCCCTTTGAGATTACTCTACACTAACAGAGTCAACTGACTGGCCTCATCTGTCCATAGTTGTGTCTTTGAAGATATGATCGCTTCCTTGTGACACAGCTCATCAATTTCATTCTGGATGAGCTTACCTTCCTATAATCTAGTGAACCTTTGCACTGGTGCCATGGTTCGCACAGTCGATCAGATTTCGTCGAACTGCCTCCTTTTTTCTCGGATGTCTGATCCCATATTTTGTAGATTTGGATCCTCCTAGAGTGAGGTCCATAACTCCATGGCATGCTCAAATAACTCAGTGCAACCCTTGATTACATCTTCCTAGGTGGCCATGCCTTCTTTAATAGCAGCTTCGCGCTGCTCTCTAACTTCAGGAGGGGTAGTGGGTTGCAACTTTAGTTGTAACTTTGAGATCTATAGTTGTATCTCAAACCTGACTTGGCTGATTTCATCCTTAGACTCTTTAAATGTAGCGGCCATCTTTTGAATCTTCTCTGTGGAGGCCGCTTTTGTTGGGATATTGAGCTCTAGTAGCTCACCACAGGCTTGTGTAATCACTGCTTCCAGCAGTAGGCTTTGCTCCGTGACCTCCTCCTTTTCTTTGATTACTAGTAGTGCATGTTTCTCTCATATCCTAAGCTTGTTGGACACCCCTTGGTGTAGCTCATGCAAAGTCTGAATGGGAAGTGCGACCAAATTCAAAATGAGTTTCTTCATCTGGAGGAGTTGTGCTTGATCTTAAGTTGAGTCGCCAAATAGGGACCCTTCTAGTAGTGGTACCATGCAGAGATCCACAAAGATTTTAGCTTCGAAGACTGACCTGCTCACTTGATTCAGGCTCACTTGCTTCTCTCTCATATGTCCCATGCTCGCTTGTAGAAGCCCTGTTTGTACCTACAAGTGTCGCAGGCCCTGTTGTACCTTACTGAGCGACTTTTGGTACTATGCTTCAAAATGTCTCATCATATCTGTTGTGGCATTGAGGACCACATCTCCAATCTCATCCAATTCCTCCTCTGTTAGGACTAAAGGCATCGCGCTCACTATTTTGTCAGACTTTTTCTTCTTGTGCTATCTTATGGTAGTCCTCTTCTTCTACTTTTTGACCACGAAGGGGAAATCTAGCTCAGCTCACTCGGGATCTGACTCTTCAACATCAATTGTGGCCTATGACGTAGCTTTTTCCTTCATTGCCTCTTTCTCCTTGGCTGCCATTTTTTTTGCAGCAACTTATTTTCCCTTGTGGAGCTTCATTTTTCTGCGCAACCTTCTCTCGAGCAAAAGATTTATGTGGCTCCTTATTTTTTTCTTCTACTGTGGTTTTCACTACTGATCCTTCAATAGTCGTGTTGGTACCTATGTAGGCATCAGAAGGGGTAATCCAATCACTTGGCCACTTGCTGATGACCCCTACGATATCTTCCTCGGCTACCAAGTGAGTCAATGTGTGTCATATCGCCTGAGCATCCTTCTTTGTGTGAATGTACAGATTGTGGAAATATGCCTTGAAATCAGTGATGTTGGTGTACTGCACGTGCAAGGTGGGTGATATCCTTGGTCGCTGCTGATCACCATTCTGAGATCCATCTCGAACAACACCCAAAAAGTTTTTGGTCTCTATTACATGCACGGGGTCTTTAGTAGCCCACAGTAAAGCGAACTTTGCTGCCTCTAGTAGGTTCGAGTCCTCCTACAAGAATTGGCTCTCTTCATGCATCCTCCATGCCACTAAAGTAATCAACAATAACAATAAGGCGTAGTGAAATGTCTTTCCCTCATCTTGGGCTTCCCTGCAGTCCTCCTTAAACTCCTTACATAGATATAGAGCCCAGTTATATTAGACCCCTTGCACGCATTGCGTAGCCAAAGAAAAGACTGGCATCAGTACTTCATCGACGCGACACTTTTGCATGATTTTACGAGCTAAAATCTACGTGGTAAACTACACCACACCATTGGATATGGATTGAATGGAGTATCCGCACGACTTCTTGACCATACCAAATTCTTCCTTCATTTGGTCGGCCAAATTATTTTCCTGCGACTTTCCAACAAAAGCCTCTGCAAGGTCTACTTCTTGGGATGGAAACAACATTATACGATGGATCATCATGTTTATGACTGGGAAGGGTTCTCCCAGCCAGAGACACCCATCGTGTACTAGTGTTAGTAATTCGCGCAAACAAACTGTGTTGATAATGGTGCGACTGAAGTGCGACACCCACAACATGTTTAGGAGCCTTACACCCCCAACGCCAGCCACCCAGTTCATTGGTTCAAGGCGCGTAATGCCCAACTCCTCATAATAGACCTTCTTGAGGTACTTACTCAATGCTGATTGAGGGAATTCATCATGGTCCCCAAGGTCCCAATCCTCCATTTTTAGATTTGACATCTAACCCATTAGCGGACCCTCAAACAACACACTCTCCGGAAACAATGGTGTGGAAACCATAAACTTCACATTGTCCGAATCCTTGACTAGCTTCGTTGTGGGTTTTCTAGGTGGTATGTACTTCGGCAACCGAGTTATTAGTTCAACTTCTTCTATATTGAGCTCCTCTATTCCTCCGTGAATTAATTCCTAGTCGAGATTTAGTGGCTCTGTCAGCACCTTGGACTTATCCATTTTTCTCTTATGGTGAACTTCTGTCAAGATTTTCCTCGACGATTATCACACTGGCACTTGTTGAAGCTTCTTCTACTTCGTAACAGTAGATGGCTTATAACTTGGAGACCTAAGTGCGGTATTAGGTTATCTAGTAGATATAGGTTTGGCTGGAGCTACCTTAGATAGGGCTCGCTCCATCTCAGGGTGAGTTGTAGTCATTCTCTCAACGAAGCTCATATGGTAGTAATCAGGAAAGTTTGTGAACTTTGCTCATGAAAGGAGTTCCTCGCAATTTGGCTTGGACATATAGCATTGTACTTAGCACAAAGCAAGGCGAAAAATCTTAAGGAAAACTCTTAGGAAGAAAAGTGTTCAAATGTAGAGTGGTATGTCACATTTATAGACCAATTTGAATTCAAATCCAACATTCCCTCCAATTCCTGGTCATTAATGCATATTTGGCAACAAATTTCCAAAGATATGCTCCATAAATGCTTTCCCCCCACTCCTTTCAATGGAAAATTCTCATCAAATCATCTACAGTGCTTCCACCCGTCACTTTTTGGCCAAGTTGCACAGGGCCCACCCACCTGGCGCATCTCCCCTCGGCACCATCCTTTGACTTGTCGCACATCCCATTCATTTTTCCTTTCTAACTTCTGGGCAGTGTAGTTTAAAGTCTCATACTTCCTTGCAGCTGCATGGAGTACTAATACTACCTCGCAACCATATAGTCATTGTGCAGGGGTGGGATCACCCTTGTACAATTTCAAGTGACTTCCATTGACTTTTCTCAGAAATAATTCACCATTTAGCTTCACGAGCTAAACTACACCTCCATCTGTAATTTCCTTCACAACATAGGGTCCTAGCCAATGCATTTTAAATTTTCTGGGGAATTTTGTAAACTTACTGCCATAAAGCAACACTAAGTCATCATTTTTGAATATGCATTATTTGATATGGCGATCATGCCATGCCTTTTTACGGTCCTTCTGCACCTGCTGATGAAATCTAGCCAAGAAGTGATCCTCCTCCAGCTCAACGAGTTACGTGAGTCGTTATTCCATGGTATTGTGATCAACCATGTCAGTAATTGTTGCAATCCATAAACTTGGCACTATGTATTCCATGGGAATTATAGCCTCTTTCCCATATACCAGTTTGAACGATGTTTTTCCTATCAACTTCTTGCAGGTAGTCTTGTATGCCCATAGGACTACTGGTATGCATACATCCCAGTCATTTCAATTTGCGTTGCAAATATTCGTCAACATGCTTTCCAAAATTTTGTTGAAGGCTTCTATTGTTCCATTCACTTGAGGGTTCATAAGGTAACTTGTCATCTATTTGGCCTATAAATGTTCCTATGGATTTATGAGAGGCATCATCATGTATATGGAAAGGAAGGGCCCAATTTGGGCCTTGGAGAATAGGTGCAGTGGTCAAGTTGTCCTTCAGGGTGTCTAAGGCCTCTTGACAACTTTTTGACCATAAAATTCAGAGCCTTTGGCCAATAACCCAAATAAAGGAGAAGCTAACTTGTTGAAATCTTTTATTAACCTTCGATAGTATCCTGCTAAACCTAGAAAACTTCTAAAATCCCTCTATTTTTGTGGAAATGGGACCCTTTGGATGATGGCTATCTTATTTGGGTCCACCTGTAGTCCTTTCTAGGATATTAAGTGACCTAGAACAGTCCCTGCAGTCATTAAGAACACACATTTTTCGGGACTAAGGGGCAAGTTCATTTCAATGGATTTGTTCAACACCTTACCCAAGTTGGATAGAGCCTCCTGGAAATCACACCCATAGGGTGTAAAATCATCCATATGAATTTCTACTACATCATGGACTAGCTCGACAAAGATACTCAGGACTTCTCTCTAGAAAGTGGTAGGGCCATTACATAGGCCAAAAGGAAGGACCCTATAAGCAAAAATACCCCAAGGACAAGTGAAGGTGGTTTAATCCTGGTCTTTTGGGCTGATCTGGATTTTATTGTACCCACTGAACCCATCTAGGAAAGAGAAACACTTTTTCCCTGCCAAGGCATCTAGCACTTGGTCAATGAAAGGTAGACGGAAATGGTCCTTTTTTGTTTCTTTGTTTAACTCTCTGTAATTGACACAAATCCTCCACTCCCCATTTTTATTCGTAACCAACACCAAAGGGGAAACCTAATCACTGTCCAAGATAGGGTAGATGAATCCTGTACCCAATAGCTTTTGCAGTTCTTCTTTGAATGTATCCTTGAGAGTTGGATTCATTCTCCTTTGGGGTTGTCGAACAAGTTTGCAACCTTCGTTGATATAAATGTGGTGAGTACACACTGAGGGGTGCACTCCCTTCATTTCGTTGTAACTCCAAGCAAAGGCATCCAGATCTTCCCTTAGCATGTTGCACAACTTTTCTTCTTGGCGTACAAAGAGAGAGGGGTTGATTTTCAAAGTTCTTTCAGGGTCGAATTCTATGGTTTTGACATGGGTAGGGTTTGAATTGGCTAAGCATAGACCAATATGATGGTTGCTCTTGGTTTCCTTTACTACTTCCTCTAAGGACAAAGTGTTGGGAGTTGGACTTTGGAGTATGTGTTTAATCAAATCATCTTCATCTGGTTGTCCTCCTCCCATGGTTGTTTCTAAGGTATAGAATTGGGCCGAGTAGACTTCATCCTCTTCCTCCTCTTCTATCCATTAAGGTAAGTCATGTTCTAGAGATGGTTGAGCAGGAGGGTACAAGACTAACTGCTTGGATAGATGCCCATTTTTAATAGTCATATTTCCGACCCTGCAGCTGATGTAGGCATCGACAGTGGCTAACCAAGGCCTTCCAAGTATGAGAGGATAACAAGTAAGCTTGGCCATAGGTTGGAGAACTAGGAAGTCTGCAAGGTACTCCCAAGAGTCAATGGAGGCCATCACATCCTCAACAATTTCTTCAGGTCACTATGGAATGGTCTGCAAGTTGTAAGACTGTTGTGGTATTTCTTAAGTAACCCTAGAGATTGAGCTTGAGCATGGTGTCCTTAGTCATTACATTAATGGTAGCCCTAACATCGATCAAAGTGTGTGGGACAATGGTTCCATTTATGTGCACATCTACTACAGGGCTCATAGGGTCCAAATACTTTGGGAAAATGACCTGCCCCAACATTAAGTCAGACAACTTTCCAATGACATTAATGGTAGGGGTGCCTATTTTTCACCTCCTTGGATGTTTGAAACACTTATATTTAATAAACTTGTTGTAAATAGGTACATCCTTGATGGCTTGAAGAAGTGGAATTTTGACACATAGGTTTTTCAATTCACCCAAAAGTTCATTCTCTTCTAGGGTATGCTGGACTGGATGAGTTAATCTCTCAGGAAATGGTGGTGGATTTACTCTGGGCATGCTTTCCTCTCTTTCCTCCTCACTCTCCCTAGGTGGAGGTGGAGGTTGGTTGTCTGGGAGTACTCTCTTAGATCTCAGGTTGATTTCTTGAATCTCAACACAATAAGCAGGGTAGGATGTCTCTCCAATGTACACTTGTTGTGCTTATTTGTTGTTCGGGTTTGGATTTGGCTGGGTAGGCATCTAACATTGTTTAGGTGGAGCAAGGTGTAAAAGATGTGGTTGAGTAGGAGGTGAAGGCAATAAATCTGGAGCATTGTTGTATGGGGGCCTCCACCCCTTAGGCAGTGCATTCCACTGAGGCTGTGGTGGAACATATGGCTAAAATGACTAGCTCGTCAGTTGGGAATGGTATTGAGGGGAAAAAGACAAAGGAGGAGGTGTAGACCAGGAGGGATGAGCAGGGGGCCCCCAAGAGGGAATGGATGTGTTTTGGTTAGGGTTGTAATATGCATGGGATGTCCATTGCATGCCCTACTGGTATCGCTGAGGCCCATGAGGTCTCCTTTGATTTATGTAACAAAGTTGTTCAGTCACACCTTCTGTTCCCTGATACACAACTTTTAGTCCAGGTAGAGAAGGGCACTTTTCTGTGGAGTGGTTTTCTTCACAGACCAAGCATATTCCAATTATATTCAACGGACATTCATTCCTAGGGTGCCTCCTTGTGCATCTAGGGTAGAAAATGGCTAACGCTCTCTCTGCTTCCTCCTCCTTTCTCTTGATGTGCATAGTGTCCATCTGTAGGGCAAGGGTTTGTAGCATTTTTCTCTTGAAATCTTCCAATATATTTCCAATTTCAACTTTGATGGATCTATTAGAAGAGGATGGGATGGCCATTGGTTGACTACCCCTACCCTTTTTCCTAGCTTCTCTAGAATGGTTCCTAAACAAATTCTTGATAACTTCATAGGGTAGTTGGTAGATGTCCTCTCCTACTAGTAGGTTTAGGGTATCCAAAAGATCTTCCCTTACCCCTCTGAGTAGGACTAGCTTCAGTGACTCAGGATCAAGTGTGCACCTAACCCTTTTGTAATTAAGTTGGATTCTTTCTTCTTAATCCTCTAGGGAGTCATCATGCCTCAAGGTCATCTAAAAATTTCTTCTTTAGTGTCTTTGGACCTGTAGTAGCTGTTGAAAATAGCAATAAGAAATGATAAAAATAGAATCCAATATATTTCAATTTAATTTGTCCTTGAATTAAAATTTCAATTTAGTCTCACCAGCTGCTTGAAAAATAATTAATTAATTCATTATGGATTAATTAGTTGGATAAATTCAAGTTAGAAGCCTTTCTGAATTCATGCAACAGTTATCCCTTAAATTAAGGAGATAAGATTGAGTTATATTTTAGTTGTAATTATTTAACTCAGTTTACTAAGTTAAGTCCAGTTAAATTAGTTCCAAACTGTTTGAGTAACTAATTGTGACTTCAGTCAGTTAATGCATTCATGCATCCAACTAGTGTACTCTAGATAATTGAAGATTCCCTCATCAGAAACTCATGCATGTCTATTCTGAGAAAGACCCATTTGAGCTAAATGTCAAGGATAGTGTACTATCAGTTGCATGTGTTTTCCTATAAAGAAAACTCATCCATGCAGTCAAGGGAAGGTTCCTTGAGGAGTGCTCAGTTCTGACAGGGTGTATTAGGATAAGTGTGAGTGATCAGTATTCCACTTGGTAATAGGAGGATCAGCCAGGAGAAACAGCACAAGGAAATCAGAGATTTGAGGGCAGAGGAGAAGGCTTGTAGAAAGCTTTGATTTCCTGTGAGAATCCAAGAGGATTGTACGAGCTGGCTAGATGTGAGAGCTACGACTTTGTGTAATTATGAGATATTTCCACCTTGTATGATAATACAGATAGTGGGGTTTTTAGCTAAGGATTTCCCTTTAGTATTTTCTATGTTTCATGTGCATTGATTCTTCTTTTGGTTAAATGTGTTCAGCTCTGATTCAGCCCAATCTTTAAGCTTCCACAAGTTTGATAATAGAAGTAGATTATAGTATTTTTCTTTGGTATATTGCATCATTGAGTTAACCTACAGTAAGATTTTCTACATAGATCTCAGAAGTATATTTGTAGAGAATTTGCAGGAAATTATACATGGTATCAGAGCTGAGTTTATTGGAGATGTGAACAATATACAGAGAAGAGAATTTGAAGTTTGAAGTTCGAGGTTGCAGGTGAAAATTGAATTCTTATCATACTTCAAGGTTGGCCAATGGCGTTCTATGGCTTGAGACTCAAGTATGCCTTGGAAGGCAGCTCGAATTACATAGCATGGAAAGATTGCATGGAGGTTGTGTTAGAAGACAATGAATTGAAGGATTTCATTGATTAAGAAATCCCAAAGCTAGGTCAACTAATGCACAAGAGTTGGCTGAGTGGAAGAAGTGTGTGGTGAGGGCGAGACAGATCATCCTTGAGGGAGTTCAAGACCATATTGTCTCGAGTCTCCATGGGAAGGATACACCATATTCAATGTGGAAGAAATTAAAGGACCTCTACCAGAACAATAGTGACCAGAGGAAATTGGTGCTCAAGGATAAGCTTCAAAGAATCAAGATCGAGAACGATGATACTATTTACACATATCTGAACAAGCTCACCACCTACAAAGATGAGCTTGGTAGTGTGGGAATAACTACTACCGATGATGATATGGTGAGTCTTTCTCTCCTTGGCCTTCCAAGGAGCTAGAATAGCTACTAGGACTCTGTGAATGGAAGGGAGAAACTACCAGCTTGGGAACGATTGTGGTTGGATCTCATGCAGGAGGAGATCAGGAGGAGCACAAGAGATGGTTCTTCATCCATGGATGATGATGAAGAAAATATGGCCTTAGCGAGTAAGGCAAGGAAAGGGTAGGGGAAGGATTCCCATTCCAAATCGAATTCTTCTCATGGAGGGAAGAAGGGTGACAAGTCTAAAGTGAGATGCTTTAATTATCATGAGATGGGACATTATGCAACTAATTCCCCATCGAAGAAGTCCAAGAAGGCATCCTCGGAAGGATTGGAAGGTGAGGCATTAGCCTTTTAATTCGAAATGGACTTTACCCTCATCGCATGCATAGTGTCATTGATGATGGGTTGTGGTTGGTACTTTAATAGTGGAGCCTCATTCCAAATGATCGACGATAAAAGTTTATTCAGTACCTTGGAGGAGAAAGACCTCAAGATGTGCATAGAGATGGGTGACGACAACAGGTTTAGTGTTTTAGGAGTAGGCAGGGTTGCTTTTCAGAGGAAGCATGGAGCTCTTATCACCTCGACAGATGTGAAGTATATGCCTGGACTAAAGAAGAACTTGGTATTGATCGCGATGTTGGAGGACAAAGGCTATGATGTTGTCTTTAATAAGGGAAAGGTTTTCCTTAGACACATCACCACAAGACAGGTGAAACACATCGGTTCACGAGTCAAGAACCTGTATTCTCTTGAGGTTCAAGATGCATGCAAAACCTTGAGGAGCAAGGAAAATGTTAGAGACTTGGTGGTTGAGAGGGAGAGTAAATTACCTCTCAACATGCAGTCCCAGAAGAAGTCTCAGACAATTGTGGAGGAGCCACAATTAGAGTCAGTAGAGGGATCACATGTAGCGATACCTTCAAGTGTGAGGTGAGACGATGTGAAGTGATAGTCCCAATAAGGTTGAAATTGGGCAGGGTCCATTGAGAGCTTTTATCTCATGGATCGTACCTTGCCACGGGAGCCCAAAGTACATAGTAGCAGGAGGAATCAGTGGGATCGATGTAGTCATAGATAAAAGTGACATAGGCTAGAGTAGTTAGATACTAAAGAGTGCAGAGAAGGATTGACAACAGTGCAAAAAGGCTGAGTCAGCAGAAGCACAAAGTTTTCAGTTGACAGAGGCAATAAAAATTAGAGACTTTGATGACAGATGCATCATACTGATTCAGGTTGGATGTTTTTTGTTTCTGGAGTTGCTGGAGCTACAACACTCGAGAGAAGTGTTGCATGCAGAACATTCCAAATGTTTAGGATCGAGATTGAGTTGAATTCCTTTCTTGTTGAGAGGGAGTGTTGAAAATAGCAACAAGAAATGATAAAAATAGAATCTAGTATATTCTGATTTTAACTTGTCCTTGAATTAAAATTCGAATTTAGTCTCACCAACTGCTTGAAAAATAATTGATTAATTCATTATGGATTAATTAGTTGGAGAAATTCAAGTTAGAAGTCTTTCTAAAGTCGTGCAACAGTTATCCCTTAAATTTAGGATATTATTCCTCAATTAAGGAGATAATATTGAGTTATATTTGAGTTGTAATTAGTTAACTCAGTTTACTGAGTTAAGTCCAGTTAAATTAGTTCCAAACTATTTGAGGAACTAATTGTGAGTTCAGACCATTAATGCATGTATGAATCCAACTAGCGTACTCCAGATAATTGAAGATTCCCTCATCAGAAACTCATGCATGTCTATTATGAGAAAGACCCAATTGAGCTGAATGTCAAGGACAATGTACTAATAGTTGCATGTGTTTTCCTATAAAGGAAACTCATCCACGCAGTCAAGGGAAGGTTCCTTGAGAATTGCGTAGTTTTGACAGGGTGTAGGATCAGTGTGAGTGATTAGTCTTCCACTTGGTAATAGGAGGATCACCCAGGAGAAACAACACAAGGAAATAGGAGCTTGGTGGGTAGAGGAGAAGGCTTGTGGGAAGCTTTGATTGCCTGTGAGTATCCAGGAGGACTGTATTGAGAGATGGCTAGCTGTGAGAGCTAAGGCTTTGTGTAATTCTGAGATATTTCCACCTTATATGATAACACAAATAGTGGGGTTTTTATCTAAGGCTTTCCCCTAAGTATTTTCTGTGTTTCATGTGCATTAATTCTTCTTCTGGTTATATGCATTCTACTTGATCTTGCTCAAATATTTTAAGCTTCCGTTAATCGATTGTAGAAGTAGAATAAAGTGTTTTTCTTTATTTATATTGCATTATCAAATTAATCTACAGTCAGAATTTCTACAGTAGTCCCAATACTTGTTGTTGAAGGCTTGCTTCATCTGAGCCCAGGTTGTGATGCTATCCCCAGGTAAACCCATGAATTATCGTAGAGATTCATCCTTGAGAGCGGATGTGAATAGTTTCAACTTCTGCTCATTAGTGGTGTAAGCATAAGTTCTTCATATGACAACAGACTCAAACAAGAAAGTTTCTAGATCTTTTGAGGTCAAGCCATGGAAATGAGGAAGAGCAGAGAGGCTTATGTTTTTCATCTTGGTATCCCCATTAGTTTCTCTGATGGGAAAGGCACCCTCAATTATTTCTCTCTCTCCTTTGTCATTACTGTTTTCAACCATTTGGTTAGTTAGAATGGGTTCTACTTCTTCTTATCCCCTTGTAGGCTCTTCAAATATCTCTGGTTGTTCACCTAAGGGGTCCTCCAATTCATAGCTACCGAAGAAGAGGGAAGGTTGGCTATTTGAAGTGGTGCAGGTATTTGATAGAATTTTTCCTAAGTTATCCCTATTCCTATGAGGCATGGAAGAAGTGTTTTTTGTTTTGTTTTGTGTTTTTTTCAAGGTTTGAGACTAATTGCAAAATTGAAATCACAAACCGAATGGAAACTAACTGCTTGAGTGAAATCTCACTTGTAGAATGCAAAAGAAAGAAAACTAACTTACAATTAATTTTGTAGAAATGAAGCTAATAGAAAAATGTCAGAGATAAGAAATGGAAGAAAGAAAGCAGAAACCATATCTTACTCAGACACCTCCCTGACAATGGCGCCAAAAAAAGTGATGAGCACCAGTATTGCAGCAAGAATGCTGCAAATCCTGGGGCTACCAACTTTACTTTATCAACCTGAAGTTTGTACAAACTTGGAGGTGACAATGTTGTATACACAAGTAGATGCAATGGGTCCACTCTTTGTCAATGCTAAGCTGGTGATAGACCACTATGGCTTCTCAAACCAACCTTCTATTGATTCAGAAGAAGCTTAATTACCAATGAAAAAAGGGAAATTTGCACTAAAGGAAATATTGTCTACTATAGTAAGGAAAAGACTGAAATCAAATGGTTAAACATGCTATTCAGCTAACTAAGTGCTAAGAGGCTTTGCTTCAAAAGGACTCTAAATTAACATATGCGCAACCCTACTATCCTAGGCATGTAATTTGAAACATCCAAACATTCTACTGTTGTGCATGTAAATGAACATAATAACTCTTTTTTCCTTTTTGACTTTTTTGTGTGAAAATGTGAATGCTAACTTCTCTTAGTGATGTGGCAGGTGGATTAAGGATGATGGTAGATCGTCAGATGGCTTGGAAGGAAAGTAGTGTTAGAAAATTATATATTATAGAGCAATGGAACACATAGAATATTTCATAAATATAAACACAGAAAACGTATAAAACTAGAGAGACACAAATATACGTGGCCCACCAAGTTTGGGCTACGTCCACCCCAAACAGCCAGTCCTTCCTTTCTATTATCCAGCAAAATGAAGAGATACAACCTACAACAAATTCATTGTAACTCCCTCTTCTCTCTCAATCTCCTCTCTCTTCATCACTCAGAATACAGATATACATAGACGCAATACAATTCCCTCATATATAGTGAGGGGTTGCCTTCTAGGGCAAAAAACCCTAAATTAAACATAACTTCTACCGTCAGATCATCTGCCTAATGAACAGCCCAGATTGACTATAAATTACTAGACTTTTACAAGGCAATTTTACATCTATTTTTAGCTTCGAGGGCACTTCCCTCGAACCCCCTCTAGGGGACCGCTAGCCCTGGACCCCCCAACCGGGGGGGATTAGCCCCCTGCACCCCCCCCCCCCCCACGTGGAGGGGTGTATAATCTTCCTGGGATATACATTCGGCTGAAACATTTGAATACAGAAGATAATCAGGCTCCACACCCAACAATCTCCCACTTGGAGACTGATTATAGCAACTCCACCGCTGCTTCATTTGCAAGACAATGACTCCACTTTGGACCTGACTGTTTCTCATCTTCTTCATCATACTTGAAGACCAATTGAAACTGAGTAGATTCTCAGTTTCTCCCTAGTTACAACTTTTGTTAACATATTTGCAGTATTTTGGCTAGTGTGTATCTTTTCCAGCTTCAACTGTCCATCTTCTAATGCTGACTGTATGAAATGGTACTTGAGCTGTATATGTTTAGTCTTCAAATGAAATGAAGAATTCTTTGCAAGATGTATGGCACTTTGTTTGTCACTGTATAACCTGCCCAACTCCTGCTTCTTACCCAATTCATCCAGAAACCTTTGTAACCAAATCATTTCTTTACTAGCCTCTGTAGTAGCAACATACTCTGCTTCTGTTGTTGAAAGTGCAACAACACTTTGGATTTTTGAAACCCAACTGACAATTGTTCCATCTATAGTAAATACATATCCTGTAGTGCTCCTCCTGTTATCTCTGTCACCTGCCATAT
>APFE031290309.1:26105-94166 GCA_000404065.3 Pinus taeda
CTGTAGAGCAATGTTTGAACCACCAAAGCATAATGCTTGATTTGTGGTACCTCTCAAATACTTGAGAATCCACTTCACTGCCATCCAATGTTATTTTCCTGGATTATTCATGTACCTGCTTACAACTCCCACTGCATGTGAAATATCAAGCCTTGTGCAGACCATTGCATACATTAAGCTTCCAACTGCTGATGCATATGGAACTTTAGACATATGACCCATTTCTTCCTGAGTCTTGGGACATGCCTCCTTACTTAATTTGAAATGGCTAGCCAAAGGTATACTAATTGGTTTTGCATTTTGCATATTAAACCTTTTCAACACCTTTTCTATATACTCACTCTGAGACAATGTTAATTTGTGATTCTCCCTGTTCCTAGTTATTCTCATACCAAGGATTTGTTTTGTAGCACCCAAATCCTTCATTGCAATTGAGTTTGCCAATTTCCTTTGGAGCACATTTATTTCCTGCATGTTAGAACCTGCAACAAGCATGTCATCTACATACAATAACAATATAATATAGATACCATCATTTTGCTTTTTGAGATGAACATAATGATCAGAGTGACACATAATATAACCTTGTTCAGACATAAAATTGTCAAATTTTAGATACCACTGCTTTGGAGCCTGTTTTAAGCCATACAAGCTCTTCTTCAACCTAACACTAGTTTCTCCTTCACTTTTACCTCATATCCTTGCGGCTACTGCATATATATCTCTTCCTCCTTTACATCTAACTGCTCAAGATGCAAACCTTTAGCTGCTACTAGACTTAGAATAGTTATGATTGAATTCATTTTCACAACAGAAGAAAATATCTCATCAAAGTCTATACCCTTTTTCTGTGCAAACCCTTTCACCACAAGTCTAGCTTTATACCTTTTTCTACCTCCATCTTCTTCCTTCAACTTGTAAACCCATTTATTCTGCAATGCTATTTTACCTACAGGCAACCTGACTAAGTCCCAAGTTTGGTTATGTGCTAAGGAGTCCATCTCTTCTTTCATGGCTTGCTCCCACTTCTTCCTGGTTTCTACCTGCACTGCTTCTTCATAACATTATGGTTCAACAAAATCAGTCAACAATACATAATATAATGAAGGAGAGTATCGTTCAGGGGGTCTACTTATCTTGGTAGATCTTCTAACACCACTTTCAGGTGTGTGAAGTGCTTGTTGATGTTGTGGTTGTTGTTCTAGCTATTTATCATCATGATTTTTAGGCACCATCACTTTTCCTGTGATATCATCAAGCACTGTGTATTTTGTGTTTTCTTTTTCCTATTTCTTTTCCTGCAACTGATTCTTATACAAGACCTTTTCATTGAATATTACATCTCTTCTCCTAATGATTTTGTGATTTTCGTAATCATATAAGCGATAACCAAAATCATTAATACCATATCCAATAAAGGTACATTTCTTTGATTTTGCCTCAAGCTTTGTTCTATTTACTTTGTTAATGTGGACAAAGGCTTCACAACCAAAAGTCTTTAAAAAAGAATAGTTTACCTTTTTATCTGTCCATGCCTCCTCTAGAATACCACCATCCAGGGAAATTGAAGGCCTTCTGTTTATTAGATAAACAACAGTATCTACAGCATCTGACCAAAATTGTAAAGGCAATCCTGCATGCAATATCATGCACCTTGCATGCTCCATGATTGTCCTATTCATCCTTTCTGACACGCCATTTTCTTGTGGTGTTCTTGGAACTGTCTTTTCTCTACGAATTCCATTTTCTGAACAGTATCTATCAAACTCTTGGCTATAATATTCACCTCCATTATCTAATCTAAGACACTTCAACCTTTTTCCTGTCTCATTTTCAACCAAAGCTTTCCATTTCTTGAAAGTATCAAATACATTAGATTTATTTCAAATACAATAAATCCAGGTTTTTCTTGTTGCATCATCAATAAAAGTAACATAATAATGAGAGCTACCAAGAGATGATACCTGAGCAGGTCCCCATACATCAGTATGCACAAGCTCTAATTTTTCGCTCTTCTTTTCCTTCCCAACTCTAAGGAATCTGACTCTCTTCTGTTTTCCATAAACACAATTCTCACAGAATTTTAAATCAACATGCTTCAAACCTAGCAAAAAATTTCTTGAGTGAAGAATCTGCATCCCCTTCTCACTCATGTGCCCAAGCCTATGATGCCACAACGTCGTATCTTCTCTTGTAGAGGTTAAATCATTAACAAAATTAGAAATAACATTGCATAAATACAATGTACCAATATTTTCTCCTTTCACTATTATCGGAGATCCTTTAGTGACCTTCCGGGTTTTATCTATGAAAATTGTCACACAACCTTCACCACCTAACTGCCTTGTTGAAATCAGTTTTTTCTTCGGAATTGGAACATGCCTTACCTCCTTTAGTAGCCATTAGTTTCCATTCTACTGTTTTACAAGAACCTTACCCATTCCAATAATTTTACAGGGTTTATCATCACCCAAACGGACTTGTCCAAAATCTCCTTGAACATAGTCATGAAAGTATTTCTTATCAGGTGTGGCATGGATGAGGCCCCTGAATCTACCACCCAGAACAGTAATTTTCAAAATAAAGTAATCAAGCATCTTGTAAACTCACCTGTCACATTTGTTATGATTGTTTCTTATGTGCATCTCCTTCTTTTTCTTTTCGAGATCTACAATATTTCTTTAAGTGTCCCTTTCTTTCTGCATTTCTGCACACTATCCCCGATATGGACTTGGATCTGCCTTTCCTTGATTACTGGCTTATCTTGAGCTCTTTCCTCTTTCCATTTCTTCCCCTAGACTCTGCATCAAGCATTACCCGATGTTACCAGAGCTTTTCCATCGCATTTCCTCGCTAAGGGATAGCACTGAAAACATCATCAAAACTTTAAAGTACTAGATCAGAAAAGAGTTACTAATGGCCATTACTAAACCATTCCAACTTTCTGGTAATGAGCACAAGAATAGCAGAGCTCTAACTTCATCACCAAAGTTTACCCCTACAAAACTTAAATGACTTGTAACAACATTAAGATCATTTAAATGGTCTGCAACAGATCCACCTTCCAACATCTTCATATTAAATAAACGTTTCATAAGAAATACCTTGTTTGAGGACGAGGGATTTTCATATATTTTACGCCAATGCCTTAATCAAACCCTCTGTCGTTTTTTCCTTCGAAATGTTGAAGGTGACCAATGCTGCAAGGCACAACCGTACTATTTCTAGTGCCTTTCTATCGAGAAGGTTCCATTCTTCATCTATCATACTCGTCGACATCTTTGTTTTTCCGCCCAATGGTAGGTACAGATCTTTCTAATACAGATAATCTTCTATCTGCATCTTCCACAACGAGAAGTTTTGGACGTTAAATTTCTTGACCCTAAACTTACCATATTATGCCATTACTCCCACTCGAATGAGGAACCCTTCTTTCCTACGAGTTTATCAGCCAAATAGACCTTCGGCTCTGATACGAGTTGTTAGAAAATTATATATTACAGAGCAATGGAACACATAAAATATTGCATAAATATAAACACAGAAAATGCATAAAACCAGAGAGATACAGATATATGTGGTTCACTCAGTTTGGGCTACGTCCACCTCGAACAACCAATCCTTCCTTTCTATTATCTAGCAAAATGAAGAGATACAACCTACAGCAAATTCACTATAACTCCCTCTTCTCTCTCAATCTCCTCTCTCTTCCTCACTCAGAATACAGATATACATAGATGCAATACAATTCCCTCATATATAATGAGGGGTTGCCTTCTAGGGCAAAAGACCCTAAATTAAACATAACTTCTACCGTCAGATCATCTACCTAATGAATGGCCCAGATTGATTAGAAATTACTAGACTTTTACAAGGCAATTTTACATCTATTTTTAGCTTCGGGGGCACTGCCCCCGAACCCCCATCAGGGGACCACTGGCCTCTAGACCCCCCAGCCAAGGGGGATTAGTCCCCCCCGCATGGAGGGGTGTGCAGTCTTCCTGGGGTATACATCCAGCTGAAACGTTTGAATACGGAAGATAATCAGGCTCCACACCCAACAAGTAGGGGCCTTATCCTATCTTCCTAGGTGCTTTTTCCACAATTTGGACTCAAAACAAGCCACTGCAGGTTGGCCTACAAGATGTCCTAATGCCTCCTACATGATGTCCTGATGCTCCTACAAGATCCATTGTATTCCTACAGGATACAATTGAGAGCAAGATGAGGAATTTTGAAGGTGGTGTAAGGTTTAGGGAAGGTGAATGATGAGAGAAATGAGGCAAAGGAGTGGCTAGGACTCCTTCAAAGCTCGAAAAAGAGTTTGTGAGATGGTTGGATTTGCTCAAGAAGCTTGGAGAAGTATTCTTATGGAATGATGAATTTGGTGAAGGATTTAGTGGAAAACGTGATGATCATGGATGGACGAGGTTAAGATGGGGTTGCTAGTCATGAAATCTCTCTATACTACTGAAACTCCTGCACTGCATCAATAATTGACATGTATCCATAAATCATGTAAACAAGAAGGATTTCAATTAAGTAAGGAAAATTTTTTTATTGGTTTCTTATATCTTGCATGGGAAAGCTTACAGAATACTATGAAACCTTTATGAGATCTAATGCAAGGTTGAAGACCCCAGAAATGACACTATTTTAAATCCTATTCTTGAAAACTAATAAAATGTTGGCCTGAATAATAGAAAACCCTAAATTTCATGAGAAACTAGAATGCTGTCTTTTTGGGGCTGTAGAGGATTCCTTTCCTCAAACCATGGTCTCTGAAGGGAGGAGTGAGGCCAAATCCACCTACTAACAACTTTTTGATATTCCTTTAGCTTCCTAAGCTACTGCTGAAGCAATTCACAAATGGAAGCAAACTAATCAAATCCACAACTTCTTGCAATGAAATAACGCTAACAATAATTCAACCATTAATCTATGAAATCAACTAAGCATATAAATGCAAGAAGAGGAGCCTTTGCTATTAGGGTTGGGCCCTAACCCAAGAGCTTTAGCCCTCTGAGTCAACTAAGTGTTGGATCAAGGAAATGCTCATTCTCATTATCAAATCAGAAAATTACAGAACAATGTCTTCCACAAGTGTTGAACTCAAAAAATGCTTAGTGATTTTACATCAAAAATTAGAATCCTAATGAGGCTCTAGGCCTCCTTATTTATACCAATGAAGTCTCCAATGACTTCCTTAAATCTAGGGAGGCTTGGTTCCCAAACTCAAGATGAACTGGCTCTTTAACTGTCACTGGCTCAACTGCTTGCAACTCCGAGCTAGTGTGATTTGATGGAGGAATATTTGAATGAGTGAGGAGTAAATGAGGGGGATCTACCTCCTACAATCTCTCCTACTTGTCTCATTCGAGTTTCTGCCCTTAATTAGCCAAAATTGCCATGATTTTCTCTCAAAAACATGCAATCAATGCACATTAGTCCACGAGGCATAATATCTCACTTTTACTCATCCCATTAAGCAAAATATAATCAAAATAAGTAAGGAGTTATGAGAAGAGTTGGTTTAAATAAGCTAGGATTTGTATTAAGGTCCATATAGTTACCCAATGATGAGGCTCATCCGAAATTAACTACACAAAACAAGAATTTAGGAAATTCCTTAGCACAACCAGATTCTGCTAGTTCCTAAGGTTCACAACCCAACAAGGAAAAATATGACTTCTGGAAACCCAGAAAAAAATAGATAAATAAATATAGTGCAAAAGGTAGTCATACACTCAAAAAATTGAATTACATGAGTTGTTACTTTGAAAATTGTAATTGAGCATAATACAAGAAACATAAACATTAATAATGTGGGGTTGAATTTGTAGGCAACTACAAGGTTAAAGGTAGCCTTAGTGGTGGGCTCAGATATAATGATGCAAGTAAAAATAATGATTTGTGGCTCCATTTCATATATATATTATAATATATATAATATATATAATATATATAATAATATATATATATATATATAAATATATATTACTTAAAAAAAAAAAAAAAAAAACCGATAAAATTTCACCCAAGTTGGGACGTAGGAGGCTGTCTCACGAGATTCAGTTGCAAGGTTTTTCACATTTCTTTGGAGCATGTGATCTAGTCAACCAATGTGTGAAACTCTAGATTGGAAGAAGAGGTGGAAACAATGGTGTGGTGTAATTCAAAGACCATGGAACAAGGCACCAAAAGATGGTTATCCCTATTTTAGATTAGAGAGTGTTTTGCCAACATATTTGTAAGTGGTAAAGGTAGGAAAATGAACATGGAAAGAAAACAAAGATATGTTATAGTTGAGAATCAAGAAATGATCAATAAGGTTGTGGGTTTCAGTGTATGGCATTGATTGTTTCTAGAAAATGATGAGGTTGTTGAATTATCATCAGATCTATTTAAGGTTATATTTGAGAATTGGGCATGGTGATTACTGATCAATTCTAGTAGTACCCATAATTTTATTCATTGTAAGGTAGCCAAGGAATTGAATATCTTTCTATACCCAACACAAAAGTGTCAAGTGATGGTTTCAAATGGAGGAACTATAAATTTCTAAAGGAGGTGCCATAATATCAATCTAACCATGGGGGAATATGTATTGAATAGTCCAATTCTTTCCATTCCAATGGGTGTTGCTAATGTTGTACTAGGATTCTAATGGTTACAATATTTGGGTGCGATAAATTTTAATGTTCAAGAAATTTCTTCAAATATACCTAGGAAGGAAAGGAAATTATTAAGGGCATCACAATGAAACCAAAGAAGATAATAAACTCTAATAGCATGACAAAATTTTTGAAGAAAGAATAATGAGGCATACTTGCATAATTATGCTCACTATATGTTCAAACATCGAAATCATCTATTTCTCCAGATCTCCAAATGCTCTTGGACAATCATTTTCCAAGCTATTTGAGACTCCCAAAGGACTCCAACCTATTCGTGATCATGATCATGCTATTCACTTGATTCCAAGAACCATTCCTCAAAACATCAAACCTCACAGGTATCCCTATGCCCAAAAGAGTGAAATTGAATTTATGGTTGCAAAAATGTTAGAGGAAAGTATAATTCAACCTAGCCAAAGTTCTTTCTCTACTCTAGTAATATTTGTACACAAGAAGGATGGATCATGGTGTATGTGTCCATATTATAGGGAGCTCAACAAGCTCACTATTAAAGAAAAATTTCTCATTCATATCATTGATGAATTGTTGGATGAATTAAATGGAGCAAATTTACTTACCCAAGATGGATCTTCATTCTAGATATAATTGTTTAGTCAATTTAGTGTCCTAAATTGCTACATAAATTAATCCAGGTGTCGTAAACTAATGAAGTGTAGTGCACTATATGTGCTAAATAACCCTTTCTTAACTCACAATTTTCAAGTTTATGTTGTTTTGGGGTTTTGTTCCTTTGACTCCTACAGTTCTACAATGTAATCGAAATCCTAATCTACTATTTATAACATCCTAGAAAAATGAAGTGAGAGTCTAAAAGTGCTTTTTAGGCCGAGTTTGGAAGTGAAGTTTTCAAAATAAGAGAGTGAAGAACAAAGCTTATCCTCTTGCTATTGTAATGGTTTCCAAAATATGAGCTTGAAAAGACTCTTAAAACTGTTGTCTAATTAATTACAAAACCAAAACTTAAGTGAGAAAACAAAATTGCAGCTATCTATAACAAACTGAGAATGAAATACTGGAAGCAAAACTACTTCTACTGTCTAGACTAGAAAAATTAAAGTCTTAGTGAACTACTGCAATTAAACTAAAGGAAAGAAACAAAACTGAAACTGCAACTATTCTATTTGTGAAAGCAAAAGTAAATGAAGCATTGTTATCACTCTGCTATATAATTTAGGGAGAAATTAACTCCTTATGATAGCAACATTTGAGAGATTCCATTATTCACCATTCTAAAAGAAGTAATCAAAAAGTGCAAGGAAAAACTCAATGATTAGTAAGGCATTTCACCACTTAGTATTAGGTTCAACTATCAATGAAGGGGTCTTGGAAATATATCTTTAAATCATGAGTTGCTTAAATTGACAAGAAAATGGCATCAAGCTATCTAATTCTAAACTAATGAACATCAAATAATCTCATTTATAAACACAACACTTCACCATTTAGTTTGAAGATAAATCATCAATGAAAGGCTCTAGAAATATTTGCTTATATCATGAGTGACTACACTAAGGAAAAGGTACTGAACAACAAGAAATCTCATTCATGAACTCCATATTTCACCATTTAGTTTGAGGATAAACCATCAACAAAAGGTTGTTGAAACATACATTTATGTAATGAGTGACTATCCTAATAAGCAAAGGCATGAAACAACTTAAATCTAAAAACTAAGGAACAACAGAAGAAATGATGCTACTTGAACAATTTAAGAAAACTACAGTTAAGAAGCTAGAGCATAAGAGAAATTAAAGAACTACTGCTAAATTAGAATGCACCTACCAGAGTTAGTAAAAACAAGTGACAAAAGCTGCAATGAACACAGTGTTAGAAATGATTATGGACATAAATAAAAACACAATAAATGTACAGTTGAATGAAAGAAGATGACAAATGGAAATGTACAGAAACGAAAAGTAACCTCGACCAAGTAGGGGCCCTCTGCACGACCTAGGACTAGCAACACAAAATTAGTTCACACGCTCAGGTATCCATATGGAAAAAACATAGTTTTTTTATATTGAAAACAAAGTACTTAATGTCTCGTGCTTACAAATGGAAATTACACTACTTCATCATCAAAAACATTAGCTATTTCTGCCTTCCAAATGCTAACATTTATAGGAAAAATTCACAACTGTTTTAAGAGAAAAGTCTTCTACAGTAGACAGGTGAACAAGTAGTGTATCCAGGAATTTAGTATTCGGTTGCTTGAACAGTAAATATTTGAATAGTGGCTTTTGGATATTGCTATGCAGGTGGCAAATGACATCCTTAGCTTTAGGAACATGCCTCGGATTCATTTACGTGCAAGAACAGAGTTCTAGTTGCTGTAGGACTTCTCCGTTGACTCCCGTTTGACTGGGGTCTTTCTCTTCGAATTTGATCAAATGGATAGGACACCATCCATGTAATGATATTTTCCCATCTACCCATGTGGCTTGTTTCTTCTATTGACATCTGTAAGCTACAAAAGTATGAATATGGCTGCAGAATGGCTGGTTAGCTGTTGAATGTGGCTATCTTCCATAGCTGAAAAACAAAACCCTATCCAAATAACACAGATAATAGTATAATTTCAAAATCATTGAAATGCACTCTTGGAAGTGACATGCAATGGTTTTTTATGGCTTAGGATGCATTGGCATGGGAAAATAAAGGAAGAAGGATGAAGAAATTGATTGAAAAAGAGGCAGTTTTGGAACTCAACATACCCCCACTGTGAAGTTGTTGCATGTCATCATGCAACCAAAATTGTAACAATCCTTCTTCTACTGCATCTTCTCTGAAACCTCAGCTAGAACATCCAACCTTTTCTTATTTCTCTTTGTTGCCACTACCATTCTAGGCTCTCATAAGGAATCTATATTTAAGGTTGATGAGGGCCCTACTTAGCATCCTATTTTTCCTCTTCAATTTTTTGTTTGCCACAGACCCAAATGAAGCATGGTATTATTATGAATGATTTTTTCCAACTTGTTTTGTTCTTTCAAAGCTTCATTTTCCTTCTGAATATGCCTATTTAAGACCTCCAACTCATAGATTTCTTGCTTTAGTGAGTGAATTAGAGTTTCTTGTGATGTAGCTGGCTGTTCAGGGTTGGCTGAAGTCCCATGATCTTCTGTTGTATTCTTCTGCTCCAATGATTCAATATAATCATAGATCTACTGTTGAATTGGGTCAATCCCTGGAGATGTTCTTCTTGGACTACTTTCAAAGTCTAGTTGAGGATAATGTTGTGGACTCTGCTCAAATGACATGTTGTTTTGGCATTGAGTTGGAGTCTCCTCTCCCAAAGCTATGAATTGGGCTTCTTTTGTCTTTGTTTTCTTCATTTTTCCTTTAAGCCTAGAGATTCTCCTTAGACTTTGTGAGCCTATGTTTTCTTCCTCTATGACCTGTCTTCTTTTTCCTTTTTCTTTCTCTTTCTTGGACTGTTCCTTAATGTGGACTAATTTCTCAAAGAGTAATTGTTCCTCTTCTGATGAAGGCTCGGGAGTTTGATAGATTTCCTCAATTTTTCTTTTTATTTTTCCTCTCTATTTTGTTTGCCTCATGATCTCGATTAGAGTTTCAGAGAGAGATTCTTCCTCACTGTTTTCTTTTGGTGGACTTGTAGGAGTGTTTTCAATTGCAAGATTTGTTCTCCTCCTCCTACTCTTTTTTATTGAACTTCCTTCGGGTAACTCAGGTGGATCTTGGAAAAAGTTCCTGATCAGGAAGTTTTCCCATGTGTCTCCTATATCCTTCAAGTACTTTCAACTATAATTTTTATGAGACCATGATGACAAAGGTGAGGCTCTATATCTTCTATTTTCTTCTGAATAGTGGTGGACATCTTTCTTAAGCTATTCAATAGAAAGTAAGGGAGATTGATGGTTCCACTTTCCAAAAATTTCATCAACAACCTTATGTGATACATGTACATTAAACCATATCTACCCTCACACGTGATGCATTTCTGAATAATCAAGAGCAAACTACTCCATTTATCTTTTAGTGCAGAGATGGGAATTCCTCTTTTGAAAATTGAGATATCCATATCTGGGTTTTGGAAGATAACTTTCCAAGACTCATCATGGAATTCCTTATTTTTGAACCACCTCTCTCCATATTTTGGAAGTTCAATTGCAGCGGAAATGGAAGACTCAGCAGCTGAGAACTTTATATCACCGATCTCCACTTCTTCCCCATTAAAAGATCTTGCAAATGTTTTGGTGACTTCTTTGTGATGGCCATTAAATTTCTTGATAAACTTCAGCTAGCTAGCCTTCTTCAATGTCCCCTTCAACTAAGGGTATCCCTCAATAAACTTGACTCCTATGGGCTCTGTTCTTACAATGAGACCCATTCTACTTTTCTTCACAGTGTAGAAACTCTATAAACATTGGGGAAAAAAATAGTTATAAGGATGGAAATGGAATATCAGAGAACTGTAGAGAAAATCGATGGTTATGGAATGAAATATGGAGGGTATATGAAGCAAGAAGACCGTATGCATGGGAACAGTGTGGAGGATGTAAGGACTAGTGCACATGTAAACTGTGTGGAGGAAAAGTATTACTCATACACAGAACCAAGAACTGAATGAATAGTCTGGGTGCTTGTGTTCATAAGAAGGCTGTGGGAGTAAAGAAAAATGGGAAACTCGGTGTGTAAAAGAGTCATATTCAACTAATTTATGTTCACATAATTAGCTGTTTAAACAGGTGGAGTAGAAAATTACAGTGAAGAAGGAGTTAAAGTCAGAGGCAAATCATGAGATCGTTAAGCATTAAGTCAGAAGGCATAGTGGAGTTATGACAACAATCATATCACATTATGACATGGCAAGGAGCAATGATTATTCAAATTATACAACTTATGCTTTTATAATGCTATCTAAAATAGGTTTTATTCTCACCTTTGGAACCATACCTTTCCATTAGCTAACCTTTGATTGTTTGCTTTTGTAGGTGCTTAGGTGTTGATGTGTCTTCAAAAGTTAATTTCTCCTTCAATACCTACATTTGGCTTTTTATTTTTATTTTTTGGCTAATGATCAAACTGTTACTGCAGAGTCAGATTGGTTGCAGAATAGGATTAGCCACGGAATCAGAACAATTGTGGAATTGGAGAACAACTGCGGAATGTAACACAATGAATGAAAATAGAAAATGACTGTATGGATGAAATATCGTAGAATGGAAATGAAAAGTGGATATGAAGAAATACTGAAGAAAATTTTATTGATGGAACGTGGTGGTGAAATGGAGTCAAATTTGCAGAAATAAAATGGAATGGAATGAAATAAACCATGAATAAAATGAATGCATAATGAAGGACCTTCTTTTTATTCAGAAAATATAGGGTGTGAGAGTCTTCTAATTTTCACCCTGTATTTTCTGTATAAGGATGCCAATCAGTGATTGGTTTTCAATCTTATATATATATATATATATTGATGAAAAGAACAAAGACTAAGTTGGTGGAGAAGAATGATTCTTCTTCACCAACTTCATTTTACGAATTATTTTGAAAGATCTTGATAAACTCCTCCTTTGAGATTGGCTTTTGATAAATCTTCAACCTATGACCATTCACAAGGAGAGGAGTTTGATGCTTATCTATGGTTCTGATTCTTAGTGCCCAAGACAACGAGTTTGAAATTTACCTTGAAAATCCTTGAACTTTGAATCAAATAGCAATGCCCAATCTTCCTCTTGAAACCTTTTGTCCTTGATGTACTTGTCATGCTACTTAGTGCTCTGCTGCTGAACTAGACCAGTCCTTTGAACTGCTTCTTGTCTGATTTCATCAAGTTCATTCAACTACTCCAGTCTATGCTTTTGAGCTTATGATAGATCCATACCCAACTTAACTTCCATCTTGAAATTTTTGACTTGGAACTCAATGGGGAATAGGACTTGCTTTCCATAAACAAGTTCATAAGGTTTATGTCCTATTATGTTCCTCCATGTAGTTCTATAGGCCCATAAGGCTTTAGGAAGCCTTTCTTCCCAATCTCTTCTATGTAGATGCACAGTCTAGGTGAGGATTCCTTCAATCACTTTATTTGTAGACTCCACTTGACCATTTGCTTGTGGATGATAGAGAGTGGATTTGCTATGCTTGATCTTGTACTCTTCCATAAGCCTCTCCATCAATTTGGATGTGAATTGAGATCCCTGCTCTGTCACAATTTCTCTTGGAATACCAAAGTGAGTAAAAATATTTTCAAAAAGAAAACTAACTACCCTCTTTTCGTTAGCAAAAAATAATGCTCTGGCTTTTACTCATTTGGTGACATAATCAGTACATACCAATATGTACCTTTTCTGCTAAGATGGAGAATTAATAGGTCCAATAAAGTCTAAAGCCCATTTTTCGAAGGGTTCGATAAGTACTTGAGGTTGTAATGGCATCTCATTTGAGGGAGCAAGTTTCCCTACCCTTTGTAAGTTGTCACACCTTCTGACATATTCTTTTGCATCTCTAAAGATGGATGACCAATAATATCCTAAAGAAAGGATTTTATAGGTTGTCCTCTTGTCAGAAAAGTGTCCACCACATGGCTCATTATGACATGCTTTGAGAATATCAGGCATTTCATCTTCCCTGACACATCTTCTCATCATAAGATCTGGCCCTGTTTTATACAATTTGTTAGAGATCCATGAATATTTTGAACTATTTTGAATAATCTTTCTTTTCTCTATAGGAAATAAATGTGAAGGTAACCTCCCTGTAACCAAATAGTTAGCAACATCTACAAACCAAGGATTTTTAGTAGTTACTACAAATAGATATTCATTAGGAAACTTATCCTCAACCAGAGAGTCTTCTTTGATATTCTGAATCCTGGACAAGAAATCAACAACTGTGTTTTGTTTTCCAGGTCTATCTAGCACAATAATATTGAATTCTTGCAAAAGTAAAAGCCATATTGTAACTCTTCCATTAGTAATAGGTTTATTCATCAAATATCTAATTGTAGAGTGATCTATATGAAAAAAAGTTTCATAGCCTATTATATAATTTCTAAACTTGTTAATTGCATGAAGAACAGCTAAGAACCTTTTTCAGTCATAGTATAATTCAACTCAGTGGGAGTCAAATTTTTACTTGTATAGTAAATTACATAAGGAATCAAATCTTTTTGTCCTACTACAACTCCTAGAGCTGTATTTGAAGCATCTGTAGAAATATGGAAAGGAAGTTTCCAGTTTGGCCCTCTTAAGATAGGTTCTTCAGATATTTTTGTTGTCAAGGTTTCAAATGCTATTTAGCAATCAGGATTCCACTTGAATTCACAATCTTTTGTAAGAAATTTGAAGAGTGGTGATGCTACTTTAGTAAAGTTTTCTATGAACCTTCTGTAATATCCTATAAATCCTAGAAAACTTCTAACATATTTTTGGGAATTTGGAATTGGTAACTTAGAGATGAATTCCACTTTAGATTTGTCTACTTTAATCCCATCTCTTGAAATGTGATGTCCTAAAATAATACCTTATGTAAACATCATAAAGAATTTTTCATGGCTTAGTGAAAGGTTTGTTTCGTTACATCTTTTAAGGACTTTTTCCAAATTTTCCAAGGCTTCTTCAAATGTGTTACCATAGACTATAAAATCATCCATATATACCTCTACATAATCATGTATTAGATCAGAAAAAATTCCTAGTACTTCTATTTGGAATGTTGCGGGTGCATTACATAATCCAAAAGGAAGCACTCGGTAGGCAAAAGTTTCCCATGGACAAGTAAATGTGGTCTTATCCTGATCCTCAGGTGCTACCTGAATTTGATTATAGCCACTAAAACCATCCAAAAATGAAAAGTACTTTTTACCTGCTAATGTATCTAATACCTGATATGTAAAGGGCAAAGGAAAGTGATCTTTCAAGGTTGTTTTATTCAATTCTCTGTAATCAATGCACACCCTCCATTTACTATTCTTTTTAGGCACAATTACCAAAGGAGAAACCCATTGGCTATTTGAGATTGGGTAAATGAAGTTTACATTGAGTAGTTTTTGGAGCTTTCCTTTCACAATCTCCCTAAGATTTGGATTCATCATTCTCTGAGGTTGTCTGATTGGTCTACTATTTCCCTCAATATAGATATGATGGATAAAAGTCTTAGGGTCAATACCTTTCATATCAGTGTACTCCCATGCAAATGCAACAAAATGTTTTTGTAAGATTTTGGTTAGCTTCTCTTGTTGTAATTTCTCCAAGTTTTTGTTTATGTTCAATGTTCTACCTAGAAAAATTTCAATTGTAGAGCTACCAAATTCTTCCATAGAATAGAGAGACATTTGCCTAGATGACAAGTATTCTACATTAGATTTTTCCTGAAATTGTGCATGATCATATTCTGAAGATGTTTCAAAATTTTCTAATGTGTTCAAAATTTGACCATCCTCACTAATTTTTAATATAGTAAAGATAGGTTGTATAACATCTTCATCATCGATCCATTCCTTGTCATCTATTTTCGTGATTGCTTTCGCTGGAGGATACGAAGTGAATTTCTTTGTTGAACTACCATTAGAAATGTACATGTCACCAGATCTACAACTAATAAAAGCATCAGCTATGGTCAGCCAAGGTCTTCCCAAGATAAGTGGGTGTCCTCCTAGATTATTCTTGGGAGTTAAAATCGTGAAGTCAATAGGATATTTCCAAGAATCTAAGGAGACTAAAATGTCTTCTAGCACACCATCAGCTTTGATTACTGATCTATCTGCAAGTTGCAGTAAGGTAGGCATGTAAAGAAGATTAGGAATTTTATGCTGTTCCATAGTCTGTCTACTCATAATGTTTATAGCTGCCCCTAAGTCAATCAATGTATTTGGAATTTCAATCCCATTTATGTGTGTCTTGACAATTGGACTTCCTGGATTCACATACTTCTGCATGGCAATCTTTCCCATCATGATATCTACTATTTTTCCTACCAGGTGAATTCTTTTTGTGTCTCTTTTCTTCGTGGTCTTTTGATGTTCAACTCCTCTATTGTTTTTGCTATAATAGGAATTTCTCTAATGGCTTGTAACAGGGGAATCTTGATACATACATTATTTACTTCATCTAGGAAATCATAATTGGGCAACAAGATATGTTTTTCCACTCCTCTATCAATTTGTAATCTCTTAGGAAAAGGAGGTGTAGAAGTAGATGCAGGTTGCTCAATTATAGGAGTTGTGTTTATTGACTCTTTTTGCTTTTATTTTTGAACGTTTTGGTTTTGAAGGGATGTCCCCTCAAAACTTTTATTGACTTTCAGAGAGTCCTCCTCAGAAGCATCTTGCTCTTGAATATCTATAGAAGGTTTTTACTTTTCTAAAATCCTACTAGATCTAAGTTGAACATCATTAAGATCTAGACAAACAATCATGTAAGTAGGAAATTGTTGTCCTTCTACCATGTAAGCATTATGGGGGATTTTATTATTGGGGTTTTGCAATGGTTGGGTTGGTAGTTGATTTGGATTTTGTTGAAATGGAAGTAAGAGTTGAGGATTTTGACTTTGTTGTGGATGTTGTTGTGGAAATGGCAATGAAAGGTGAGGGCTTTGATTTGGAAGTTGTGGTTGTTGAATTTGCTGTTGATTTTGTGGGGGAGGATAGCTCATGGAGGATATTGATAATATTGAGCAAATATCCCATAAGGATTTTGTACCCCTTGTGCCCATGGTTGAGATTGATACTTATTTTGAGGTTGAGGCCAAGGTTGTTGCCAAGAATTCCAGTTTGGTGGGGGCTGAAAATTCATTGGATTGTTAAATCCTTGATTTTGTGGCCATTGCTAAGGTCTTCTTGCAACAAAACAAAGAGGTTCTATAGAATTTGGGACTACTTCCTCTTGAAAGATAGCCTTAAGACCTGGGATTGAAGGACAACCCTTGGTCTCATAACTTTCTGAACAAATCATACAAGTTTCTACATTTTTTGCATCTAAAGGGCATTGCCTTAGAGCATGTTTCTTTCTGCATTTTGGACAAAAGATGGCTAAAGCATCAACTTATGTTTTCTACTTGTTTTGGATTTTGAGGGTGTCTGGTTGCTCACTAGGGCTCCCTAAAATATCAGTTTTGAACTCATCAATCATATTGCCAATTTCTGCCCTACTTACAGTTCCAGTTGTAGATTTGTTTGTTCTAATAAGAGAAGGATCTCTTGGTCCTTTCCCAATTTTAGATTTCCCTCTTGAGAGATGGACACATAGTTCTGCTATGTCACCTAATGGAAGTTGAGAGATGTCTCCCTTCACCATCATGTTTAGGATATCTATCCATTCATCTCTAATGGCCTTCAATAAAAGAGCTTTCAAGGTCTCTTCATCTAAATTGTTCATTTTTGCTCTTCTCAAATTGTAATTAAACCTCTCAAGCAAATCCTCTAAGATTTCATCTTCTTTTTGCATCATTTTGAATACCTCATCCTTATGATTGGTAGGCATACAGTAATCCAAGTATCTATCCAAAAATTCTTGCCTTATATCATTCCAAGTCCTAATGGATTGAGTGACTAATCCCTTAAACCATTTAGAGCAGCCCCTTTTAGTGTTGAAGGGAACAATTTTAGTTTTTCATAGTCTTCTCAATAGTCATAGGTTCGGCATACGACTTCAAACTCAAACAAAAATGTTTCAGGATCCTCACTTCTCAACCCATAAAATTTTGGGAGGATAGATGGTGAAATTTTTTTCATTGTTGTATGTGTTTCCTCATCTACTATAGGGAATCCAAATGAGTTATCTCGTTCCCTATTTCCTCTACCTCCTCCATTGTTACCTCTACCTCCTCCATTGTTTCCTCTACCTCTACCTCTACCCCCTCCTCCAAATAGTGAAAATTCTCCATCTTGCTCTTCTTATGCCATGATAGTTTCCTCAAAATCTTCTGGTTATTCTATTAATGGCTGATGAGAGAGAGAGAGTTTCTACTTCTTCTTCTTCTCTAGGTATTCCTACTTCTTCAACTACAATAGGCTCCCCTATAGAGGTGAAAAAGGGTTCCTCTCCTAGATCTAGTTTAGTAGATGAAGTGGGAGAATCTTCTAATTGAGTTGATGCCCCTTGAATTCCAGGAATCCTAAGGCTGGGAGTATGAGTTTGGGATGGAGGTGTGTCCTTTCTAATCCTTGGTGGAGTAGTTGGATTTGTGAAAATCAAACTTCTACCCCTAGCTATAAATCTACCCCTAGAATCTCTTTCTCTATGCATGTCATTTTTTTTTATGAATGTAAGAAGTAAGACTACCTAGTTACACTTCCCTGGTAGCGGCGCCAAAATGTTTAGTCAATTTAGTGTCCTAAATTGCTACATAAATTATCAATCCGGTTATCGTAAACTAATGAAGTGTAGTGCACTATATGTGCTAAATAACCCTTTCTTACCTCACTATTTTCAAGTTTATGTTGTTTGGGGTTTTGTTCTTTTGATTCCTACAATTCTACAATGTAATTGAAAACTTAATCTACTATTGATAAGATCCTAGAAAAATGAAGTGAGACTCTAAAAGTGCTTTTTAGGCCAAGTTTGGAAGTGAAGTTTTCAAAACAAGAGAGTGAAGAACAAAGCTTATCCTCTTGCTATTGTAATGGTTTCCAAAATATAAGCTTGAAAAGACTCTTAAAACTGTTGTCTAATTAATTACAAAACCAAAACTTAAGTGAGAAACGAAATTGCAGCTATCTATAACAACTGAGAATGAAATACTGGAAGCAAAACTACTTTTGTTGTCTTGACTACTTGCAAAATTAAAGTCTTAGTGAACCACTACAATTAAACTAAAGGAAAGAAACAAAACTGAAACTACAACTATTCTATTTGTGAAAGCAAAACTAAATGAAGCACTATTATCACTCTGCTATATAATTTAGGGAGAAATTAACTCCTTATGATAGCAACATTTGAGAGATTCCATTCTTCACCATTCTAAAAGAAGTAATCAAAAAGTGCAAGGAAAAACTCAGCCATTAGTAAGGCATTTCACGACTTAGTATTAGGTTCAACCATCAACGAAGGGCTCTTGGAAATATCTCTTTAAATCATGAGTTGCTTAAATTGACAAGAAAATGGCATCAAGCTATCTAATTCTAAACTATGAACATCAAGTAATCTCATTTATAAACACAACACTTCGCCCTTTAGTTTGAAGATAAATCATCAATGAAAGGCTCTGGAAATATTTTCTTATATCATGAGTGACTACACTAAGAAGGAAAAGGTACTGAACAACAAGAAATCTCATTCATAAACTCCATATTTCACCATTTAGTTTGAGGATAAACCATCAACGAAAGGCTGTGGAAACATACATTTATGTAATGAGTGACTATCCTAATAAGCAAAGGCATGAAACAACTTAAATCTAAAAAATAAGGAACAACAGAAAAAATGATGCTACTTGACACAATTTAAAAAAACTAGAGTTAAGAAGCTAGAGCATAAGAGAAACTAAAGAAGTACTGCTAAACTAGAATGCACCTATCAGAGTTAGTAGAAACAAGTGACAAAAGCTGCAATGAACACAGTGTTAGAAATGATTATGGACATAAATAAAAACACAATAAATGTACAGCTGAATGAAAGAAGATGACAAATGGAAATGTACAAAAACGAAAAGTAACCTTGACCAAACAGGGGCCCTTTGCACGGCCTAGGACTAGCAATGCAAAATCACTTCACACGCTAAGGTATCCATATGGAAATTTTTTATTTTTATTTTTTGAAAACATAGTACTGAATGTCGCGTGCTTACAAATGGAAATTACACTACTTCATTATAAAAAAAATTAAGTAGTTCTGCCTTCCAAACACTGACATTTATAGGAAAAATTCACAATTGTTTTAAGAGAAAAGTCTTCTACAGCAGACACGTGAACAGGTAGTTTATCCGAGAATTTAGTCTTCGGTTGGCTTGAACAGTAATATTTGAATAGGGGTTGTTGGATATTGTTATGTAGGTGGCAAATGACATCCTTAGCATCAGGAATATGCCTCGGATTCATTTACGTGCAAGAACAGAGTTCTAGTTGTTGTAGGACTTCTCCGTTGACACCCCTTTGACCGGGGTCTTTCTCTTCGAATTTGATCAAATGGATAGGACACCATCCATGTACTGACATTTTCCCATCTACCCATGTGGCTCGTTTCTTCTATCGACACTTGTAACTTGCAAAAGTATGAATATGGCTGCGGAATGGCCGGTTAGCTACAGAATGCGGCTACGTTCCGTAGCTGAAAAACAAAACCCTATCCAAATAACACACATAATAGTATAATTTGAAAATCACTGAAATGCACTCATGCAAGCAACATGAAATGGCTTTTGATGGCTTAGGATGCATTGGCATGGGAAAACAAAGGAAGAAGGATGAAGAGATTGCTTGAAAAAGAGGCAGTTTTGGAACTCAACAATAATCAAAGTAAAATGAAGACTAAAGACATTCTGAAAACAAAATTCAAAAGTCATGAAGGTCATTATGAATTTTTTTTCATGCCTTTTGGCCTTACTACTGACCCTTCCACATTTCAAGGTTTGATGAATTCCATTTTCAAACCCACCGTTATAAATTTTGTGTTAGTAGTTTTTTATGATATACTAATTTAAAACAAGTATTGGAAGGATCATGTTCAACATGTTGATAGGTTGCTCAAACTATTGGCGAAGAAAAAGATGTATGCAAAAACCTACAAATTTTTCTTTGGGGTACATGAGGTGGAATGTTTGGGTCATATTGTATCTCATGAGGGTGTTAGGATAGATCCTAACAAAATTAAAGCCATAAAAAATGGAAAATCCCCACAACCCTAAAACATATTCAAGGATTTCTTGGGTTGACAAGATATTATCACAAGTTTGTTAAGAATTATGAGAAAATAACATAACCTCTAACAACGTTACTGAAGAAAGATGAATTTTTATGGATTCCAGAAGCAACTAAGTCTGTTTAACATCTTAAAGAGTTAATGTGGCAAGCTCCTATTTTAGCTACAACAAACTTCACACAAACCATTATGGTGGAATGTGATGCCATAGGAAATGGAATTGGTGTTGTTTTAATGCAAAAACCCATTTCTTTTGAAATTCATTCAAAAAAGGGAAAATATTTGCACAAACCTATTTATGAGAAAGAAATGTTGGCAATACTACATGTCCCGAAGCAATGATTTCCTTACCTAATGTGAATACACTTAATGGTAAAAACAAATCATGATAGTCTTAAATAATTTTTGGAACAAACATTATCTTCAGAAGAGAAACAAAAATGGGTCACTGAGATGCTAAGTTATGAATTTGAAATGGTATACAAAAAAGGGAAGTAAAACATTGTTGTAGATGCACTCTCAAGGAGGGATGAGGATGTGGAAGCATTTCTCTATGCCATTTCTATTATCCAACCTGATTGGATAACTAAAGCAAGGGAGGAATGGAAGAATGATGAGGAGGTCTGGACAATCATTCAAATTTTATAACAATATCCCAATACATCTAATATATTTATTTGGAAATTGACTAGTTATGATACAAAGATCTCTTATATCTATGTAAGAATTCCCAACTCAAACAAAATATTATTTTGGAATTGCATACCTCTCTTTTAGGGGGGTACCCACGACTTTTAAAAACGTACCGTAGGGTCAAGAATTTTTTTGGGATGGCTATAAATCTAATATTCAAAAGTGTGTTTCAAAATGTTTGGTTTTCCAACAAATAAAGTTGAGACAAATAAGACCCCAACTCTGTTACAACCTTTAGCCATTCGAAGTCAACGTTGGGAGGAGGTCTCAGTGGATTTTATCACTAGTTTACCCAAGTCTGAAGGAAAGAGTTTCATCATGTTGGTAGTTGATAGACTTACCAAGTACGCACACTTTTGTGCATTATTTCATCCTTTTAAATCCAATACAATTGCTATTTCATTTATAGAAACAATTCAAAAGCTACATGGAAACCCAAAAATTGTAAGTGACAGAGATCCGATTTTCACTCAAAATTTTTGGATAGAATGATTTTCCTGTCTTGGTAGTCAATTAGCTCATAACTAATCTTATCATCCTCAATCTAATGGGAAAATTGAGATAGTGAGAAACTTTTTGGAAGGATATCTCCGATACTTTCCATCTGATAAATAAACACAATAGATCAAGTGGTTACCTCTAATCGAATGGTAGTATAACACTTTCTTCCATACTCTGGTAAAAAATGGCCCCATTTATTGCACTTCATGGATATCATACACCATCCATCACAACATCTTTAAGAGAATATTTTAAGGTTCAAGCAGTGGAATATCACATCAAGCATCAAAAAAAAGTTCTCCAACTCTTAAGGGACAACCTCACTTTGGTGTAGAATCAAATGAACAATAGGCATATCAATATCGCAGTGAAAGAAGTTTTAACATAGGCGACTAGGTATTTTAACGGCTACGACCATACAAAAAACATCCCTCAAGAAGGCTAAGAAGGATAATAAATTATCACCCAAGTACTATGGTCCTTACAAGGTGTTGTAAATATTGATACGATGACATACAAATTGTAGTTTCCTACATCTTCCTGAGTAAACCTAGTTTTCCATGTTTCATGCTTAAAGAAGGTTATCGGTGACAAGCACCTTGTTGAAAAAATATTGCCAGAACTTGACGAGGAAGGAGAAATCACTTTGGAGACTAAAGTAATCAAGGAAACAAGAACCTAAAAACTACGAAATTGATTAATGTCAGAGTATCTCATTAAGTGGAAGAGATTACCTGTTGAAGATTCCACATGGGAGGATGAGAATTTTATATAAAAGCATCAAGAACTACTCAAGCATTGATGACAACATTTTTTTTGAAGGAGAGGAGCACCATTGACTCCATCTTCAACACTAGTGTGGTTTTCAAAGTAACAACCTATGTCATTCAATTTTTGGAGCATATGACTATATTTTGTAGCATAATTTACTTATCTAACATTTTTTGTTTTTCCAAAAGGCATAATTTTCCTCACAGGGTTGTGAACCTTAGTAACTAGCAAAATATGGTTGCGCCAAGGAATTTATTAACTTTTTGCTTTGTATAGTCAAGTTTTCATATAATGACATCTATGTAAGGTGCTTAAAATTATACCTATTGATTTTTTTCTCCCCTTTCCCTACAATAGACAAAGCATGGACTAATTGTCGTGACTCAAAAAACTAAATGACCAATGCAACTAAGGTTTTAACATATAGTCAATAGTTTAGCTACTCACACCACAAGATTCTTTCCACCAGTTGACCTATTTTGGCTACTTTGGCTACTCCTTACTGTAGCTATAGTAAAAACACACAATAAATCTGACCATAGCTCTAATTGATGTACACACATATTCTACCAGACCATCCATGCTCAACTCCAACTCTAGGTTAGTTTATAGTATTTATACATTGTGACTTTTATATATTATTATTATGTTTTTATTACAATGTAAGGCATTCCCCTCTGAAAAAACTCCCTTCAGTGCCACGTGTACTCTCATGCACCCTTCGATCACTTGTTAGACGATTAAAGAACTACATGTTGTCAGATGATTCCTGTAGTGGTTAGGGTAACCACCTACCTTGTTATGGTTTCTCCGTAAGTATTTTAATTAAGCATACTCTGTCGCATGAGATGTCTCGTACCATATTTAAATTGTACACTGTCCATTTTTTTTTTGCTTTGTGTTTTATCTCGAGATGTTAGGAACTCTGTAATAAGAACCATACGACTTGGTTGGGTATGGATGTGAGCTGTTGTTAGCTCTTTGAAGAATTTTCTCTCCTTCTACTCGAACAGGCGAGGGTTCCTATAATTCTTGAAGGGTTTGATGGAAGGCGCCTTAATAATTTGCTGTAAAATGTGATTCCTTTATTTCTAGTGAATTTTAGTTAGAGCCCTAAACCACATAAAATAACAAGGTTAATCTGAAAACTATTCTTTGTAAAACTCAACAAAAGGGACGACCAGTCATGGATGGGGTGGTGCTGAAATGACAGGGACCCTATTTAGTTTCACTGGTGTTCTGCTCGAGGTACAACCAGAAGTTTACTATTTTTGGGTGAGATTCGTCTAAGCTCTCTTGATTGATTTTGGTTCTGTGCTTATCTCTTGTAGGGATTAGTTAATAGCAAATCCTTTTTTCCAAATCTGATACCATGAATTATTTTCTAAATCTGGATCTGTGAGCAAAGGATTATTCCGAGATTTAAAGGTATGAATTGTGTATTCAAGTGGTCAAATCCATTATTTTGAGGGAATGAATACCGTTGGAACATTAAGGGTGAAAAGTGGAAAGATATTCAACAATGGTGGATTATATACATATTTGAGGGCATTTGTTTTTCTGCTCCGCGTTTATGTCGAGATGTTGCCAAGCACTCTGTACCAAGAACCATATGGCTTGGTTTGGTATGGATGTTCGCTGATTTTAGCTCTCCAAAGAATTTTCTCGCCTTCTATTCGAACATGTGAGGGTAACTATAATTATTGAAGGTTTGATGCCAGGTGGGTTTGATGGTAGGCATCTTAATAATTTGTAGTAAATTGTGATTCCTTTCTTTCCAGTGAATTTTAGTTTGAGGCCCAACCCACATAAAATAACAAGGCTAATCTAAAAGCTATTCTTCACAAACCTCAACAAAAGGGATGACTAGTCATGGATGGGGTGGTGTTGAAATGATAGGGACCCTATTTAGTTTCATTGGTGTTCTACTCGAGGTACAACCAGAAACTTACTATTTTGGGTGAGATTCCTCCAAATACAGGTGTTGGTAAGGCTCTCTTGATTGATTTTGGTTCTGTGTTTATCTCCTACAAGGATCAATTAATAGATAATCCTTTCTCCAAATCTAATGGCATGAAATTATTTTAATGTACAATTATAGGAATGCAAGGCCATGTTACCAGAAAATTTGTTGTCCAAATAAAGAAGGTGAAGATGGGATGCCACGCGAAGGTGACTTGTCATCCATTTAGATATGGTGTTGTAGATAATATGGGGGACAACATGAATTCAACACAGGGGGAGGCCGGTCCATCCATCTGGCTATTTTCTTAAAAATTGCAAATTAAACTCTGTGTGCTGAGTTATTAACATAATTGACCCTTAACAACCATTTACTTTATATAAATTCATACCATCAAACCATTTAAATAACAAATTTTATCTTCTTTTGATCATATTTCATTGAACAAAGACCTGGAAAAGCTAAAATGGTGGATCACTCACCCTTTGAGATTATCTCTTCAGTGCTTCCAAGGGTTCTCATAGTCTACAGAAGAATAGTTCATAAAACGAAATTCGTTGATTTTGTATGTATGTTTGTCTGTTAATCTGTTCTTTCATTCATGCACAATAAATGATGAATCTGGACCATGGGTTTATAAATCACAATGATATCTGCCCTTAGATGATTATCTTATGTATATTTATGTAGATTTTCACAGTTAGTTATTCATATTGTAAATTAATTTTTTAAGACAAATTTTTGAAAAAACAATGTGTTAGTTTCGAGTGAATTTATCTTTTACAAAAATTCATCTCACAAAAGTAGAAATGATTCTAATTGAGATGGAAGGTTTTTCATGTAGGAGAATATCACCTAGATTTGATTGTAAAATATGGAGTAGTTCCTGTTATTGTGCCCAGAGTGGCAGGAGTAAACTTGCTACTAGACATATTTGAGCCAATTCATGGAGTGCTTCTTTGTGAGGGAGAGGACATTGATCCATCATTATATGAAAATGACCTATCATGTCTCTCTTCTCATGAACTTGAAGAAAGTAGGAGTTTGCACAGTAGTGATACTACCATTGACAGAGCCAAGGATTCCATAGAATTACAACTTGCATGTCACTATCTAGAGAATAATATACCATATATGGGTATATGCAGAGGATCTCGAGTTTTCAACATGGCTTGTGGGGGAACCCTGTATTGGGTGAGAGTCTAATTTGAATTTTTGTCTAAACATATGGTGTATTGTATTTGAAATTAGATCTAGTAATGGAAAGGAGAATGGATTTTTTTTTACAGGAGGTGGAGAGGGAGCTTTCTAAACGTGTGAAATTTATGCATATGAACTGGCAACTATGATGGGCATCGACACCCTATCCAAGTGGTTAAAGATACTCTGCTTCATGCATGGTTTCAAGAATCATTAAAGGGGGACAACATGTAAGAAATTATGGTTAACAACTATCATCATTAGGTAATATTTTTAGTAATAGTGGTAGACTAGTTGTTTCTGCTAGGTCACAGGTTCAAACTAAAATGTGTAGAAGATGGAAATTATTATTAGAAGATGGAAGTTATTTTTAGAATTAAAATTCCTAATTACAGTTACCAAACTATCTCTATTCAATAAAATCCAACAAATAAGCTAGCCCCGAATTAATTTCAACATAGACAAATTTCTGCCAGGATTCACTTGATTAACACGAGTCTTCAATAAATTTGTAGTCATCTTGAACTCAACAAGCGGTTACATGAACCATTATGTTGTTAACAATCCAATGTAGCCAGATGGAGCTCAGTCGAGCAAAGGAGAAGGAAAAGTGGCAGTTGTAGATTCTTGGAATATTTTAGAATCTAAAAAAATCAATTGTTGTATGTACATTGAATCCCTTTCCATCCTAATAACTTGCAATTCAGATAAGTTCAACAATGACAAAATTGGGTAGGGAGATTGCTTGGTTAAAAGAAACACATGAAACTCCATATCTAGCACTGAGAAATGTTTTTCTCCTGTGAACAATATTAATCACTATCAATGTGTGCATAGAGAGAGAAAAATATCTATACTCATTTCATAATTGTGATACTTTTTCAAGGTTAGTGTGGCTCAATAAGTTGAAATCTAAATCAAGGCCTCACGAGGTAACCACAAGAGAAATGTAGACAAGTAAAATGGAATTGAACAATTCTTCATATTTTTAATATTTGCTTTTGTGTAGTGGTTCACAATATGGTCATCTATGTTTATAATCTACGTGGTCTGCTGCTGCATCTTGGATATTCAATGTTCATTGAAAGAAACTTTTCTTAGGACTTTATTGTTTATATACAAGTTGTCATTTTAATTCACTCTTGGTGTTGTGTTACAGACGTCCATTCTTGCTCGGATTGAATGTCAGGAAAGTGACTTTTGCCTTCCCGTTTGGTTTCAAGTGTGGCCTAATTCATAGTTTTTAGTTAATGAAGAGAACCCTACTTTAAAAAAAACCCTAACAGGGTTAGAGTAGTGTATTGTTATGTTCTTTGTATTTTAATGGTGATGTGTCAACCATTTAGATCTGGTGTTGCAGATAATTTTGGGGATGCCATGAAGTCAACACAGGGTGAAATCAGTCCATCCATCTGGCTATTTTCTTAAAAATTGGAAATTAAACTGTGTGATGAGTAATTAGCATAATCAACCCTTAACAACCATTTACTTTATATATAAATTCATCTCATAAAACCATTTAAATCACAAAGTTTCTCTTCATCTGATCATTTTTCATCTAACAGAGAGCTGAAAACGCTGAAATGGTGGATCAATCGCCCTCTGGGATTATCTATTTAGTGCTTCCCAGGGTTCTCATAGTATCCAGAAGAACAGTTCGTAAAAACAAATTCATTGATTTTGTAGGCATGTTTGTCTGCTACTATGTTCTTTCATGCATGCATAGTAATTGATGAATATGGACCATGGGTTTATAAATCACAATGATCTCTGCACTTAAATGATTATCTTATGTAGATTTATGTAGATTTTCTCAATTATTTATATTGTAATTTTTTGAAAAAAAAAATGTGTTAATTTCGAGTGAATTTATCTTTTACAAAAATTCATATCACAAAAGTTGAAATGATTCTAATTAATATGGAAGGTTTTTCATTCAGGAGAATATCACCTAGATTTGATTGTAAAATATGGAGTGATTATTGTTATTGTGCCAAGAGTGGTAGGAATAAACCTGTTATTGGATAACTTTGAGCCAATTCATGGTGTGCTTCTTTGTGAGGGAGAGGACATTGATCCATCATTATATGAAAATGACCTATCCTATCTCTCTTCTCAAGAACTTGAAAAAATTACGAGTTTGCACAATAGTGATACTGCCATTGATAGAGCCAAGGATTCTATAGAGTTACAACTTGCACGTTGTTGTCTAGAGAAGAATATACCATATATGGGTATATGTAGAGGATCTCAGTTTCTCAATGTGGCTTGTGAGGGAACCCTGTATCATGTGAGAGTCTAATTTGAATTTTTGTTTGAACATATGGTGTATTGTATAGATCTAGTAATGCAAAGGAGCAAGGATTTTTTTTTACAGGACATGGAGAGGGAGCTTTCTAAAAACTAGGCATCAAAGTTATGCATATGAACTATCGTAACTATGATGGGCATTGACACCTTGTCCAAGTGGTTAAAGATACTCCACTTCATGCATGGTTTCAGGAATCATTAAAGGGAGACAACATGCAAGAAATTCTGGTTAGAAAATATCATCATCAGGTAATATTTTTAGTAATAGTTGTCATTTAGTAATAGTGGTAGACCAGTTGGTTCTTCCAAGTCACAGGTTCAAGCTAAAATGGGGAGAAGATGGAAATTATTGGTAGAAGATGGAAGTTATTTTTAGAATTAAACTTCCTAATTATAGTTACCAAACTCTCCCTATTCAATAAAACCCAATAAATAAGCTAGCACCGACTTAATTTCAACATAGACAAATTTATGCCAGGATTCACCTGGCATGAGATCTAGTATATTATGGATTGAAACAATGATCGTTAATGAATTGGATTTCAAGGCGTAAAGAGGTTGGCAGAAAGATTAAGACCCATGGCTTATGCTCCAGATGGTTTAAGTGAAGTGTCTTTTGTTAGAAGGAGTTGTAATAGTTTCCCAGACTTACATGTTATGTTATCAAACTCAGCAAGTGGTAACATGAAACACTAAGTTGTCAACAATTCAATGCAGTCAGACGGAGTTTAGTCGAGCAGAGAAGAAGGCAGCGTGGTAGTTGCAGATTCTTGGAATATTTTAGAATCTAAAAAAGTCAATTGTTGGAATATTTTCTTGGAATCCAGGGCGTAAAGAGGTTGGCAGAAAGATTAGGACCCGTGGCTTATGCTCCGGATGGTTTGAGTGAAGTGTCTTTTCTTAGAAGGAGTTGTAATAGTTTCCCAAACTTACATGTTATGTTATCAAACTCAGCAAGTGGTAACATGAAACATTATGTTGTCAACAATCCAATGCAGTCAGATGGAGTTCAGTCGAGCAGAGAAGGCAGAGTGGTAGTTGCAGATTCTTGGAATATTTTAGAATCTAAAAAAGTCAATTGTTGTATGTCCATCAAATCTGTTGCCATCTTGATAACTTGCAATTCAGAAAAGTTCAACAATGACAACATTGGGTAGGGAGATTTCTTGGTTACAATAAACACAAGAAGCTCCATATCTAGCATTGGGAAATGTTTTGCTACGATGAATGGTATTACAGAGAGAAAAATATCCATACTCATTTCATAATTGTGATACTCTTTCAGGGTTAGTGTGGCTCAATAAGTATAAATCTAAGTCAAGGTTGCATGAGGTAACCACAAGAGAACTCGAGAAGTAGAATGGAATTGAACAATTCTTCATCTTTTCAATATTTGTTTTTATGCAGTGGTTCACAATATGGTCATCTATGTTATACTTTTTTTGAAGGTGTCTGTTACTGGTATGTTGTTGTAGAAGGTGAAATTGAGATCTTTGAGAAGTTAGAGAAAATAGCTCTGTAAATTAATGCTAATTTGTTATTAAAGTGAGTGCCTTAATAAGTTAGGAACTCCTTTGTGACTATGGTTGTCAAATTCTAGTAAATTTTAGTAGAATGAAATGTTCATATTCACCGATTGGGTCGAAGCCTATGTTGGTCCACAAAAGATGAAGAACAACATGTTATTAGAATAGGTGCTTGAGAAGGTGTTAAAATGTAGTTGTCATGTCTGACAAGTGGTGAACTCAATACTATAGAGAAGAGATGGTAATGTTTCAACAAGTTATTCTAGACATGCATGGTTGAATCAAGCATTGAAATGGTTTGAGTGCGCAGTGTTGACTAAGGAGACGGAAATTGTTTTGCGTTCTTATATATTGACCCTTCATACTTCGTTGTTTTCCCAAACACGGAAGAGTGCACAATGGTAGTTGGAATACCAGAGTGATTAACATGGGTCTTCAATAAATTTGTAGTCCTCTTCAACTCAGCAAGTGGTAACATGAAACATTATATTGTCAATAATCCAATGCAGCAAAATGGAGTTCAGTTGAGCAGAGAAGAAGGCAAAGTGGTAATTGTAGATTCTTGGAATATTTTAGAATCTAAAAAAGTCAATTGTTGTACGTCCATCAAATCCCTTTCCATCTTGATAACATGCAATTCAGATAAGTTCAACAATGACAAAATTGGGTAAGGAGATTGCTTGGTTAAAAGAAATAGAGGAAGCTCCATATCTAGCGCTGATAAATGTTTTGCTACAGTGAACAATATTAATCACTATCAACATTTTCACAGAGAGAGAAAAATATCCATACTCGTTTCATAATTGTGATACCCTTTCAGGGTTAGTGTGGCTCAATAAGTTGAAATCTAAATCAAGGTTGCATGAGGTAACCACAAGAGAACTAGAGAAGTAGAATGGAATTGAACAATTTTTCATATTTTCAATATTTGTTTTTGTGTGGTGGTTCACAATATGGTAATCTATGTTATACTTTATTTGAAGGTGCCTCTTATTGTAGAAGTTGAAATTGAGATATTTGACAACTTTGAGAAAATAGCTCCATAAATTAATGCTAATTTGTCATTAAAGTGAGTGCCTTAATAAGTTAAGAACTCCTTTGTGACTATGGTTGTCAGACTCCAACAAGCTTACAAAAGAGGAGATGAAAAACATTCTTAATGTTTGTTGGGAGTTGGATACTGCAACAACCCTAGTTGGTATTGTATTGAAAGGAAATATAGAATCTGAAGAAAAAGAAGCACATGATAAAGAAAAAGCAGCACATGTTGGAGGAATAACAACAGTTGCAGGTGCAACAACACATCATGGTGAACAAAAAATTGATAGCAGAAGTTGAAGTTAAAAAAAACGTATTTGAGGAAATCACTTCAAGGTAGGTTGGATTTATTGGCATCAAAATATTAGTTTTTAGAGGATCTACAAATTTTGTTTGCTAATTGGAATTCAATTCATTTATTACAGGTAAAATTGCACTGTCTAAGCCATATGCCAATGAAATATGGTCATTCCAGTTAGTGTTACCACGTAACATACTATCGATCCAATTCTTGGATTGAGATGTACAATACAGTTTAGCCTTTGCTTTAAGAATGAAACTGAGCCTTCAAAATACTGTTTTGTTTCTTTGCAAATACTTACCTCCATTTAGTCGTTTTTGGGTCACTGGGAGATAACTGATCTATGTCTTAACCCAACGGTTTGTGTACTGCATTACCTTTACCACTTAGGGTGGGCTTGTCATAGGAAACAAGTGATTTCCAATTTTGCAAACAGAGTGGAAATAATAAATTTCACCCGCTAATGACGATCTTTGAATGATGGTTTAATTTCTAAATTTTGGTTGGCAATGTACAAACAAGTAACTCTTTCGAACCTTGGTAGGGGATGTGATCTGACATTTATTTTAAAGATTGGGCATATTAGGTAGCCTCTATTAGCACATAATTCACACTGGTTGTTGTACCTTACTCCCTTACTCTCATTTTTCTCTCTGTAAAATCTAGTGTAGCTACAAGGGTTTTGTTCGAACACTACACATTGAAATCAGGACATATAAACCCTCTATCCGCTGATAATGAACCTAGGTCATGTTCATTTTCGAGCTAACGATAGTCATGTGGTCAATTTGAGCAACAGTGAAGAACGTCTGGTTCGTGGTGTGGCACTTCAACAAGCCACAAATGTACAATCATTTTATCCAATAGCTGCTCTATGCAGGGTGATGACACCATGGTGAAGAAGGTCCAGGTCAGTCCGCAGAAACCTTACTTTCAGATCCTTCTACGTAATACTTTCAAATGCTTCTGCATTATTGTAATATCCCCCATTGATGTAAATATTTATTTATTTTTACTGCAACCATAATAGAATATTTTTATTTTTAATTATTAACTATTTTCGGAATTTAGTCATGAAAGGATAAATTTTTCAGTTATGAGTAAATAATATTTTACCAAGTAATTAGTTAAGGAGACAGTTATCTACTCCAAAACTAAATCCTAGAGTATTTTACTAGGAGATCAAGAGGATAAGGGTATCTGAGATCAGGGGAGGAAAAAAGGAGATTGTGCTAATGAATCAAATAGTTTGTGAAGGTTATGTCTGGTAAGGATCAAATAGCAAGGAAACTTTAAGTCTCTGAGGAGAGAGAAAACTCCTGAAGACATCAACTCACATGGGGAGAGATTTACTGTATCAGGTAATATCCTGGCAAGGAGGAATTAAAGTGCAAATTTTGTGTTAGATTTAGTCCTGGACAACGAGAATAGATAAGTAAGAATTTTTGTTATTTTTTTTAATGTCTACATGATTGAAAGAAGAAACATATGAGTAAGATTTTATTATTATTCTCTGAATGTTTGTTGACTGATAGAAGAATTTAATAAGTAAGAATTTTTTATTATTCTCTGAATATCTATTGACTGTTAGAGAACTAAATAAGTAAAAAATTTCTATTATTCTTGAAGGTCTACGAGATTGATAACTGTGTAAGAAATAATAGCTATGAAGGTGTGATAATGGGTAATAAGGGGATATTATATTCCTTAAGATATAGTATAATTATCGTACTACTTTGAGTTTAATTTTTGATAAATTCAAATGAAGAGTAAAGGTAGAGAAATGATAGACAAACTAGAGGAAAAAACCCTCTTTGCATTTACAAAAAAGAACTATTAAAGATTGGTAAATAATAATGGCAACCCATTTGGAAAATAACAAAATTTCTATTAGATATAAGTGAAATTTGTAATAACCTGATGGTTGTACATTGAAAAAGAAAATAAGAAAGGCGAGGTTCCCATAGACACTGCTATTACGATGTCACATAGAAAACCATATCAGCTTTTACTTAATCAGTAAGGAAAATAAAAAAAATTAAAACCCTCGACCGAAGGGAATTCTCCCCTAACCAGAAGAGGGAAAATATGTTACCAAGTATCTTGTTTACATTTGTATCTACCATTGTAACCAAATCATTTACCTATGATACCAAAAGAAAAAAACAATACATAGCAGACCCGCTAGCCAGTTAAGAAAAGCCTCGCGGCTGCATAACAAAAACTCATAAATGAATTAAAGAGAGTTATAGTATTAATTAGAAACAGAAGAGAGAACTCTACAATACTGATTTTCCATAGGGCCTATAAAGAATTCATTATTTCCCTCTTTTTGTAAATTTCTTGATAAGAAGCTAAAATTCCAAAGCATTACGAAAACAATACAAACAAATAGAATATAAACACAGAGGCAAGAATACAGATTTTTATTGAAGGAAGTAGCACTAACAAAGCCTTTTTTGTGTAAATTAGAAAATAAAACTCTCAATGTTCCAAACTCTTAGTGCTAAATAAATCAGGGAAGGGACGAGTTGAACATGCTTTCCATATGAAAAACCCTCGCCATCAAAATAATACCCATACTTACAGTGCCATTCGTAAGAGTTAAAATGTTCAGAAATAAGTAAAAATTATACATAGGAAATAGTAAATTGCTAAACCAAAGAGTCCTCCTGTGCAAAGTTCCAAAACCACCCATACCTGGCCGAAGTTGTCACGCTACCTTAAGCTTCATATGAAATGTTGAACTAGCACAAAAGAAAATTAACCTAAGGAACTACAGTTCCAACAGTTCAAAGCTCCCAAATAAAAACGTAAACACTATCTTAACCAAGATCTGAAGAAAGCATGAGTACTCGAGAGTGGACACGAACTCTGAAGTCGAAAGAGGAGCTTTCGCCACGTATCCCATCCAAGCCTCTGTCCCAGAAACCCTCACCTTACATCAATGAGGAGGAATATACTAGGTTAAGCAGAGGAAACACAAATTGAAAAATAAAAGAACTAACTATGCAAACAAGCTTATGGTGTATATATAAAAACTGAAAACTTACATGAGAGAGGAAAGCTTACAAGCCTGTCTCTGCTAATAGTATTCCAGGGCAATGAACCATTTGCAGCACTCTCAGCATTGTGTTAAAGCACTGGAGTAAGGAACAAAATGTTTGATGAGCCAGGTCTACAGGCAAGAACAAATGAACTAGAGTAGAGCAGAGCCAAGAGCCCTCGGTGAAAAACAAAGACCAAATGAAACTACAATGTCGTGTAAAAGGTTGCCTGATGTTTTGAGGTTGTTCGATCCCGCCAGCCTAGAAGAGTCGTCGATGGAGGAATTGAATCCCTAGAAATGTCATTGGGAGGTGGACAACTGGGTAACTCGCTATCTACCACCAGAACTAGGACAAGAGAACTTTTTTGTGCATGCATATCATGGCAAGTATCGAGGCTAGGTCCTATACCATGAGGTTCTTGGGCTAGCCACATATCCAATACAAAATTCAACTCACTACATGAATAAGGTTTATCAGTCAATACCTTGTACAACCATATCTCCTCATTCAATATATAATTAAGTCCAGGTATTTAAGGTCCAGTCGATTAAAATGTTCAATCGCTTATGATATTCAATATGATTGATGGACATTTGTAACAATTTAATAATCGATATATTTAACGTGCATTTGTAATATTTGAAAACTATGTAAACGTAATAATTTTTAATTAGCCATAACCTTGTTTGATTTAGAGAATTATATTTAATTATTTTTATATAGTTATAATGTTTTTGTTTAGATGTCTTACATATGGTATCATAGCCAATGTTTCCAAAATTGAGGCCTTTGGAATAAGGAATAACAAAATCATTACTATGTAGATAAATAAATAAGACAGTCAACATGATGAGAGCTGGAAATCTACCATGTGGTTCCATGTTGGGGATAGGGCCAACATCATTTCAAGAAGGAAATCATGAGGTTTGGGTGTAGTTGGGCGATGATACGCAAAATCCCAACACAGACCTCCGGACGGTTGTTCAAGAAATGAAAGGAGAGATGGTCTGACTCCGACCAGACAACAAAAGATTGATGATGGAACAAGAAAAGATTCCAAAAATCCTGTCGGATAAAAAAAATCATTGGTCAGTAGCCCCCAGTTCAGAGCATGGCCACACAACGGGGGAACAAGAATTCCGAACTGAAAATATGGAAACAGAAGATCGAGAAGAAAACTAGGAGGAAGAATCAGGGAACGTGTCTGACCACAAGATACAGAAGAAACAAAAAATTTAACTCCAATGAAGTTTCGTAAAATCAAGCCTCCTCTCTTTGACGGGGAATAAGAAGAGGCTGCAGAAGCATGGTTAATTAATATGAACAAATATTCCAGTTGTATGAATATGATTACAACTTGAAAGACCGTTTGTCCATTTTCCAGCTTCAAGGGAAGGCTACATTATGGTGGGAGGAAGTAAAAACAGTTCATGGGGTCAATGAGAAAAATATAACCTCGGATAAATTCCAAAAGTTCTTCAAGGAAAAGTATTTGACTGAGCGATTCTATGATGAGAAAGCAAAATAATTTCATGATATCCGTTTGGGTCAATTAACCATGGATGAATTTATAACAAAATTTACATCCTTATTGTGATATGTTCCTTATATTCATGAAGAAAAAACCAAAGTACAACGGTTTGTTAGTAGCCTTCCGCTGTTCATGAAGGAACGGCTGGAGTTCGACAATCCAAAAACCATGGATGAAGTCATTCAAAAAGCACGAATATGTTATTATCAAAATAAAAAAAATGGAGATGTGAGTAAAAGGTGGTTAGACAAAAAAGGAAATAAATTCATTCCCATCCATAAGGGAAATAAGAACTCCAACAACAGGGGAATATATAAAGGTCAAGGTAATCGAAATGTGAATAAGCCCAGATTTGAGATACTAGGAGAAGTTAGGACCAATGAACAAACTAGCAAAAATGAAGCAGAATTAATTAACAGACAACTTGTACAGTGTTGGGGATGCGGAGGCCCACATTATATCAAAAACTGCCCTCAATGTAAGGGAGTATAACACATCTCACAAATATAGGAGGCATCCACTATGGGGAAGTGTCCAGAAGCAACCCTAAGATCAACGCAGCTCTGGAAGATCATTAGGCAGAATTTCAGCCAACCATGGTTGAATTTGAAGGTACTATTTTTTACAATACTTGCTCTATTTTAATAGATCCTAGAGCTACATTAAGTTACATTAGCCCCAAGGTAGTGGAACGATGTAAATTACAAGTTGTCAAATTTAAAAACCCATGGTTAGTATAGCTAGCCACAGGAGAAAAAAGAAGAGTTTTGTCTAAAGTAAATAATTGCCCCTTGAAATTAGATGGTAAATCTATCATAGCATATTTAAATGTGTCACCCCTAGGGTCATATGATATTTTGATAGGTATGGAGTAGTTAGAAAAGCACTACTCCTTGGTAAATTGTAAGACAAAAACTATTAGCTACCAAGATGAAGTGGGTGAGAGACATGAAATTGAAGGAATTCAGAAACCTCTGCATTTAAGGCCAATAACAGTGTCCCAGTTAGCCATGTGCATCAGAAAAGGTTGTCAGATATATGCCAAACAAGTAGGGTATGCTGACTCTAAAGATAAATCTGCATCACTAGAAGACATACCTGTAATACAAAATTTTCCTGATGTATTTCCTGAAGAAATATCGGGCCTACCCCCAAAAGGAGACATATATTTTACTATTGAGCTAATTCTAGGAGTTGCTCCAGTTTTCCAGGCACCTTATTGAATGAGCATACCCGAGTTGAATGAATTGAAAATACAACTCCAAGAGTTACTAGATAAGAAGTATATCCATCCCATTGTATCTCCTTGGGGATCTCCAATACTATTTGTTAAAAAGAAAGACGGAACCTTGTGAATGTGCATGGATTATTGCCAACTGAACAAACTAACCATTAAAACAAATACCCTCTTCCCCAAATAGATGAACTCTTTGACCAGGTGAAAGGAGAAACTATATTTTCAAATATTGATCTCTGCTCTAGGTATCATCAGATCAAAATTAAAGAGGATATCGCAAAAACTACTTTCAGAACGTGATGGGCATTATGAGTTCGTAGTATTACCATTTGGACCAAGTAACACCCCAACCACTTTCATTTGTCTCATGAACAACATATTTCATTAGTTCTTAGATAAATTTGTATTAATCCTTATTGATGATATACTAACCTATTCTCGGAACATGGAAGAACATAAGGAACATCTCCATGTGGTTCTGCAAGTCCTACATGATGATCCAAATTGGATCCATGAAAAATTATCAAAGTGCCATGACTGTATCAAATCAGGACAGACTTCAAAATTTATGAACAAAAAGTGATCAGGAAGACCTCTGGATAGTGGCAATTTGCAGCTAGTAAGGAACGATGAGGACCTCGGTCAAAGCGCGCTGACCGAGGCCCATGGAGACCATGCAGGAGGCAAAACTGGCACTTGGGAAGCTCAAATCGGGAAACGGAGGCCATTTCTAATGTGCGATTAGCACTTCGCTAGGAAAAACCCCTCGAGAAGGAAAGGCCCCAAGTGCTCGATGGCATGGGAAGCCAGGAAAAAGTGGGGAAAGCACTAAGGTGAAAGGCGGGTCTTGCACTCCAAAATTGGTGGTATATTGAGGGCATCCTTGGGTGGTAAGCGGATTTGGTAGAAAACGAGTGATTCCATTCATCACATGAAGCGTGTCTGGCGGATGAGAGAGAAAACCACCTCTCATCGTGCGCTAACGGTCGGCAAGTCAATCGCGCAAAATGAGCGAATATTATAGGATCTAGGGGCTCCAGATCTGACAACGGAGATTGCGCCCGATGGAGAAACTGGATTTGACAAGGGAATTAAATTATGACATGTAAAATTATAAAGTCCTATTTGACCACTGAGTTGGTGGATGAGTCATTCCACAGTGTAACTGAATTATGGAACCGTCGAGGAAGAGCTGGCGCAGTTCGTGAGAGGACAAGTGGCCACTTCCTTGTGGACGATGGCGATGACGCAAAGGTAGGGAACTCCAAACAAACAGTAGTAGGAGAACCTAAGGGGCAGAAGAGGAATCGAACAGTCAAGGATAGATTAGCTTTAAGCCATGAATAGACAGAGAACAAAACACTAAGAGAAAAGAAAACAAAGACAAAGAGAGTGAGAGCGAAGAAAAGACAGTGAAGCAAGAAGCAGAAAACAGAGAGCTAAGCTTACCTAAGGCAGCATCGAGCAGACAAAAAGCTTGAGAGGTTCAAGCAATCCCTGTGAGGATTTGTCGAGAATTGAGTACCACATTGGGCTCCTCCCATTAAATACTAGAGAGGTAAATATTGGTAAAGAAAGAGCCTGTGCACTCTAGTGGCTTGGGGAATCCAAGAACCACCCTACCAAGCATTATCTATTTCAGGAGACTCAAATTGAGCTCCTCATTGTAAATCTCCGCTTTAAAGACACAATTAAAAAAGGCCACCACTGAAAGCTAGACCAGAGACGTAGCCCTGGAGAATAGGGTGAACTCCTTATTAAATATGTTGTGTTCTTACATTTGCTTACTGTGTTTCTCTTATTGTTTTCCATTCTTCCAATGCCTGTGTATTTTGCAATCTGATCGATCCGTTGCCTAAAATAACATAGACACACACCAGCACATGAGTCTGTAATACCTTTATTCATCAATTCATTAACTGAGGTCACTCACGAGTGATTTTCAGATCAAGTGGTATCAGAGCTTTAGGCTGTTAAGGTTAGACAAGCTTGTGTTGGTTTAGCTATTGAATGCTAACTAGATCAAAGCTCAAACTAGGAGAAGGAGAGTTGGCCGAAACTAATCCTGAAATTGGGAGAGTCTATCCTTAGAAGACAATGTCAGAAGAAGGTTCTATGGGAACAGACCGTCAATTCATAGATAGTTTCCTAGCCATAAAGTCCATGGTAGAAGAAATGTATAGAGACTTTAGAAAACATAAGGATGAAGATTCATCAGGATCTAAGCAAGACAAAGGAGAAGATGAGTCACATTCCCATGACCACTCAAAAGGAAAAGGGGAAGAGGAAAGATTTTTCACACCTCCTAATAGCCCTAAAATGAAAGCATCTTTGATCAAACTAGATGTTAAATTTGATTTACCTATATATGATGGAGAGTTGAATGCAGAAAAGTTGGACAATTGGATTAGACAGATTGATGTTTATTGCAGAGTATAGAATATCGATTCAGACAAGAGCAAGATTTAGCTGGCAAGCCTACGCCTTGGAAGCACTCCCTTGGTTTGGTGGTAAGGAAGAACCCAAGCTGATATGAAAAGACATGGTAAGACTATCTCTGTCTAGAGTGAATTTGTTTTTGCAATAAAAAAATAGTTTTATCCATTGGCCTACATGCAGCAAGCCATATGAATTGGAAAACTCTTTGATAGTTGAAAGGGAAAAGTGTGCAAGGGTACACTCAAGAATTTAGAAAGAGAACATTGATTCTAAGAATCTCATTAGACTCACCTGAGACTCTGTTGAAGTACATTGGTGGTCTACACAGCTACATGAGGCACACTATCCTCATGTTTAATCCCACTAGTATAGATGAGGTATCTGTACAAGCTACTCATCTAGAAGCTAGAGGAAAGAATGGAAATCTAGAAGTTAGGGGATCATCCCAACCCATTGCAAGCAAGAATAAGGAGAAAATAAAGCATAAATGGATAGAAACGAAGGCTAACACTGCACAGAAAAGCAAGGCTTTATGAACTCACTGAAAAAATGATGGGCATGATGATGAGCACTGTTGGATTCTATATCTAGAGCTGAGACCTAAGAAGTTTGAGAGCAAGAAGAAGAAGACTGTTGTAGCTATTCAGAAAGATTTGGGGTCAGACTCAGGAGATGAAACAACCATTGTAGCCATAGGTATAAGAGGTAAGAATTCTGAAGCATCTACTAGTAATTCTGCACAATCTACAATTGATGAAGAAAATGAGAGAAAAAGACATGAGCTTTTACATATTCGAGTTATTTCCAAACATCAAAAGATTGATACTTTTTTTGATAGTGGCTCACAAGTAAATTTAATTTCTAAAGCAATTGTAAATAAATTGGGATTAACAACTACACCTCACAAGAAACCATACCTATTAGGACGGTTAACTGATAAAGCACAACTACAAGTCACTAAACAATGCAAACTCAAGTTTTCTTTTGGGTCAACATTTGTAGATGAGGTTGAGTTAGACATAATTCCTTTGGATATATGTGGAATTGTTTTAGGAAGTCCTTACTTGTATGATGGGAAAGCTATTTTCTGTAGAGTTGAGAACAAGTATCTACTTGTTAAAGATGGATTTGAATACTTTGTAAGAGCTCATAAGCTCAAGAATAATTATACTCTCATAAACTCAGGGTAGATGAAAAGAATGATAAATTCATGCAAACAAACCTTATTGATGGTTGTAAGGAAAAGAAACCTGATAAAACCAATGTATTTGAGGGCTGTAATGCTAAACAGCAAGCTGATTTAGAAAAGCTTATTTCAGAGTATGATATCTTGCTTCAAGAACCTAAAAGTCTGCCACCCAAAAAGTAAATAGTGCATGATATTATATTGCAGCAAGATGATCCATTGCCTAACATTGGAATGTACAGGTTGTCCGCTTTACAAAATGTTGAAATCAAGAAGCAGGTGCAGGAGTTGCTCGAGAAAGGGTTCATCAGACCTAGCACATCACCATGTGGGTCACTAATCGTTTTGGTGAGAAAAAAAGATGGCTCGTGGAGAGTGTGCACTGATTACTGAGCACTGAATAAGATAACAATAAAAAATTGTTATCCCCTTCCTCGCATAGTTGATCTTTTAGATCAATTGAAAGAAGTTTTTTTCTTCAAGCTAGACTTACACAGTGGATACCATCAGGTTAGAGTTGCAGAACAAAATGCATGGAAGACTGCTTTCAAAACAAAGCAAGGATTGTATGCGTGGCTGGTTATGCATTTTGGCTTAACTAATGCTCCTGCTACTTTCATGAGATTAATGAATGATGTACTCAGACCTTTTCTTGATGACTTTGTTATTGTGTATCTCGATGAAATTCTGATTTTTAGTAAAACGTGGGAAGAACACTTAAAGCATGTTAAGTAGACATTAGATGTTTTGAAAAGACAAAAACTTCATGTTAAACTCTCAAAATGTGAATTTGGCAAAACATCTCTGAATTATTTGGGTCATATAGTAGGGAGTGGTGAATTGAAGATAGATCCCTCTAAGGTGACAGTCATTGTAAACTGGCCTAAATCCAAATCTGCTACAGAAGTTAGAAGCTTCTTAGGAGCAGCACAGTATTGGAAGAAGTTCATTTCTAACTTTTCCTTAATTGCAGTTCCCTTACATGTTTTTACAAGATTGAACGAGGTGTTTCAGTGGGGAGGCAAACAACAGAAAGCCTTCCACACCTTGAAATAAAAGATTAGTACAACACCTGTACTAGCACTGCCTAATTTTCAAAGACCATTTGAGATCCAAATAGATGCCAGTGACTATTCCATGGGAGCAATGTTGACACAACACGATAAACCCATATGTTATCATTCTGAGACATTTAATTCTACAATAGTTAACTACCCTACATATGATAAAGAGTTGTATGCATTAGTACAGAGTGTGAAAAAGTAGAAACATTACTTAATGGGCAAAGAGACAGTAATACATATTGATCATCAACCACTTCAATATCTACACTCCCAAACTAAGTTGCAGCAATCAAGGCACTATAGATGGATGGGTTTTCTACAACAGTTTCATTTAATCATAAGATATAAAAAAGGCATACACAATAAAGTGGTAGACATGTTATCTAGACCTATTATAAATGCATCTACTATACTTAAAAATAATTTTGTGCTACATGAAAACTACATTGAACAATATGCTCAAGATATAGACTTTAAAGATGTATATGCAAATTTAATTCAAGGTAGATGAGTAGAAAAATTGGATTATCATGTAAAGGACCGACTCTTATACCATTTTGGGAAGTTATGCATTCCACAAACTGAGAGAGTAAAAATAATTAGAAAAGCACACACTTCTTTGATATTGGGTCACTTTGGAGTAAGTAAAATAGTTGCACAGCTGCAAAGATTTTGTTATTGGCCAAAAATGAATGAGACAGTTTCTAGATATGTAAGAGGGTGTACTATGTGTGCTAAAAGCAAGCCCAACAAGAGAAAACTAGGCTTTTACACTCCATTACCAGTGCCTACTCACCCTTGGGAAAGTGTTTCCATGGATTTTGTTGGAAGACTACCTAAATCTAGGAAAGGTCATGATTATCTATATGTTGTTGTGGATAGGTTCAGCGAAACGTGTATTTTGATACCTTGTAATAAAAATATTATAGTTGAACAAAATGCAAAACTGTTCTTTGAACATGTATGGGTTCATTTTGGATTACTCACTTCCATTGTATCTGATCAAGACACCCGATTTGTGGGGAAGCTTTGGTCAAGTCTGTGAGAACTAATGGACTCTAAACTGAAGAAAAACACAACTTTTCATCCATGAACTGATGGCCAGACAAAAGTAGTCAATAGGACGGTGATCCAGTTGCTCGGAGGATATTTTAGCAAACATCCTAAGCTTTGGGATGAACATTCGTGTTATGTGCAGCATGCTTACAACAGAACAAAACATTCTTCTACACAAAAATCTCCTTTTGAGACTTGTTTTGGTTTTACACCAAGGTCTTCTTTGGTTTTTGTCTTTGATAAAGATACCATAGTTGATCAACATAGTGATGTGGACAAAGCAACTAGGTTCATTAAACAGATTCAAGAGATCCACCAGGCAGTACAGGAACAACTGGAAAAGAGCCAAGCCAAATATAAGGCAAGGCATGACAAGCATCGGATGGAGCATAGTTTCCAAGTTAGTGACCAAGTCTGGCTGTATATCAGCAATGACAGGATGCAAGGTGAAGGTAAAAAGCTAAAGCCTATCAGGTATGGACCCTTCAAGATACTTGAGAAGATTAGTGAGAATGTTTTTCACCTTGATCTACCAGCTTACATGCACATCTACTCAGTCGTAAATGTAGATTGCATGAGATTGTTTGAACCTTCACTAATTGAGGATCCCAAAGAGCAGAGTCAATTACCTTCTATTGATAACATGCTACCTAAATATCTTAATGAATTGTAGAAAGACACAGTTATGGACATGAAGGTGAGGACGATGCGCAGAGGAGATGTCGAGTACCTCAAAATTGGGATCAAGGGTTTAAAGCTGAGCAGTGCAAAGTGGATAGAGATTGAATAAGTGAGACAATTGTACCTTCACTTAGTCGATGCTTGAAAACCAACTTTTGGTGGTCCAAAAGCATTTTAGTGGGAAGGCCGTGATTCGAATTGGATCCATGAAAAATGATCAAAGTGCCATGACTGTATCAAATCAAGACATACTTTAAAATTTAAGAACAAAAAAATATCAAGAATATCTCTCAACAGTGGCAGTTTGTAGCCAGCAAGGAATGATGAGGACCTCATTCAAAGCGTGCTGACCGAGGCCCATGGAGACCACGCAGGAGGCAAAACTGGCAGTTGGAAAGCTTGGATCGAGAAACAAAGGTCATTTCTGATGCACGATTAGTGCTTCGCTAGGAAAAACCCCTCGAGAATGAAAGGCCCCGAGCGCTTGGTCGCATGGGAAGCTAGGAAACCGTGGGGAAAGTGCTAAGGCGAAAGGGGGGTCTCGCACTCCAAAACTGGTGGTATGTCAGGGGCATCCTTAGGCGGTAAGCGGATTTGATAGAAAACAAGCAATTCCATTCATTGCACGACGTGTGTTCGACGGATGAGAGAGAAAACCGCCTCTCATCACGCGCTAACGGTCGAGAAAGTCGACTGCGCGAAATGAGCGAATATCATAAGATCTGGGGGTCCCAGATCTGACGGCGAAAATTGCACCCGATGGAGAAACCGGATTTGAAAGGGGAATTAAGCCGCAACATGTAAAATTCTGAAGTCCGATTTGACTGCTGAGTTGGCGAATGAGTCATTCCATAGTGTAATTGAATTATCGAACCGTCGAGGAAGAGCTGGCGCAGTTCGTGAGAGGACAAGTGGCCACTTCCTTATGGATGATGGCGATGACGCAGAGGCGGGGAACTCCAAACAAATAGCAGTAGGCAAACCGAAGGGGCGGAAGAGGAATCGAATAGTCAAGGACAGATTGGCTTTAAGCCATGAATAGACAAAGAACAGAACACGAAGAGAGAAGAAAACGAAGACAGAGAGAGCGAGAGCGAAGAAAAGACAATGTAGCAAGAAGCATAAAACAGAGAGTCGAGCTGACCTAAGGTAGCATCAAGCAAACAAAAAGCTTGAGAGGTTCAAGCAATCCCTGTGAGGATCTGTCGGGAATTGAGTACCACATTGGGCTCCTTCCATTAAAGACTAGAGAGGTCAAGATTTGGTAAGGAAAGAGTCTGTGCAGTCTAGTGGCTTGGGGAATCCAAAAACCACCTACCAAGCATTATCTGTTTCAGGAGACTAAAATTGAGCTCCTCATTGTAAATCTCTACTTTAAAGACACAATAAAAAGAAGGCCACTACTGAAAGCTGGACTAGAGACGTAGCCCTGGAGAATAGGATGAACTCCTTATTAAATTTGTTGTGTTATTGCATTTGCTTACTGTGTTTCTCTTACTGTTTTCCATTCTTCTAGTGTCTGTGTATTTTACAATATGATCGATCTGTTGCCTAAAATAACATAGACACGCACCAACACATGAGTCTGTAATACCTTCATTCATCAATTCATTAACTGAAGTCACTTACGAGTGATTTTCAGATCACGTGAACACCAACTCTATGCCAAATACAGTAAATGTGATTTCTTTAAGGAGAAAATCCAATACTTGGGACATGTCCTCACCAAAGACAGAATTACCGTAGATCGAAAAAGATAAGAACCATTATGAAATGGCCAACACAAAGGATGTTGCTAACATAAGATCATTTATGGGTTTAGCAGGTTACTATCAGAGATTTGTGGAGGGTTTTTCCCATGTAGCATATCTTATCACCTCTCTACAAAAGAAAGGCTAGGCTTTCAAATGGACCCTCGATTCTCAAAGGAGCTTTGATCAGCTCAAGCGTCTTCTTACCACAACACCTATTCTGAGCATTTATAATCCCAACAAGGATTATGTGGTATATACAGATGTCAATAAGGAAAGTGTGGGTGGCGTACTAATGCAAGAGGGACGAGTGGTTGCCTACGAATCTAGGAATATTAAAGAATATGAACAAAAGTACTCAATATATGATTTAGAACTAACGACGGTCATTCATGTCTTAATGTGGCGGCATTACCTATTAGGTAAGAAATTTCTGTTAATGACTAACCACCATAGTTTGACTAATTACTTCAAACAACCAACTTTGAATGCCAGGCAAGCTCGTTGGGCTGATTTTATGAGTGAATTTGATTTCAAAATTAAGCATTTAAAATGAAAGGAAAACCAAGTGGCAGATGTTTTACGTCGAAAGGTAAATTGCTTATATGAAATTTCTTTTAGTGAGTCACGAACTTTTTTTTTTAGCATATTCAGGAATCGGCTATGCAAGATGCAATATATAAACATTTATGGTAGCAAGCAAAAATTCCTAACAACCATGAACCATAGTTGGGATATGAAATAAATGCAGAAAATTTACTAATTTATAGGAAGAGGATATATGTGCCTAGCCAACAGCATCTTAAAAATCTCATTTTTGATGAATATCATAAAATCTCTTATGCAGGCCATCCCGGGTATCAGAAAATTATTTCTACCCTACGAAAGGAATTTTTCTAGCCTGGTATGAAAAAAGAAATGGCAAAATATTTAGCCAAATGCTTGGAAGGCTAAGCACAAACATCCAACAGGGTTACATCACCCTCTACCCATCCGAGAATGGAAATGAGAAGTCATATCTAATGATTTCATTACTAGGTTGCCTAGATTAAGAAAGCAAAATGACTCCATCATGGTGGTGGTGGACAAATTGAGGGAATTTGCTCATTTCATACCTGTGTTCAATCAACTTATAAAGCAGTCCAAATTGCTAACATCTTTGTGCAAAACATTTTTAAACTGTACGATATCCCTAAGATGATTATTTTCAACCAAAATGTAAAATTTACATCAGCCTTTTGGAAAGCTCTCTTTGAAGGATTGGGCACACAACTGCACTTCAGTACCGCTTACCATCCACAAACGAATGGGCAGACTAAGAGAGTGAATCAGGTGGTTGAAGACATGATGCGAACGTATGTAATGCAACAACCCACTAAATGGGAAGATTATTTACATCCGGTGGAGTTTGCACATAACAAGGGGTACCATGGATCCCTTCAAATGAGTCTTTTTAAAGTTTTGTATGGACGCAAGTGCAGGACACCTTTAAGTTGGAGCGAACCAAAGGATAAGCTCTTACTAGAGCTAGCTATGTTAGAAGAGATGGAGAGAATGGTGAAAAGGATGCGAATTATTTTAAAAGATGCTCAGGGCCGACATAAGAACTTTTCTAATCGAAAGAGGAGTTTTCGAGAATTCTAAGTGGGAGATCATGTCTACATTCGAGTACAAGCCAAGAAAAGTACTTTACAATGGGTAGAGTGTGCTAAATTCACACCTCGATATTGCAGACCATTTCAAATCTTGGCTCGAATGAGACTCATGGCTTATCAACTTGCCCTACCTGGTCACATTCGTCTACACAATGTCTTTCATGTTTTTCTATTTAAGAAATATGTGTATGACGCTAACCACATAATCAAATGGCAAGATATACAAGTCGAACTGGAAAGTGATTTCTTAGTCAAACCATTAGTTAAATACTATATCAGAGAGAAGTAACGTTGTGGAAACGAGTTATCACAAAGTGCACTGGCAGCACTATGGGTCAGAAAAGGCCACATGGGAAGATGAACTATTCATGAAAGAAAATTTTCCGGGTCTATTTGCACGGAGAAAACATCTGGACGATGTTCCATTTTTTTTGGGGGGGGGGGGGATGTAATATTCCACATTGATATAAATATTTATTTATTTTTACTGCAACCAAAACATATTATTGCTATTTTTAATTATTATCTATTTTTGGAATTTAGTTATGAAAGGATAAATTTTGCAGTTATGAGTACTGTTTTACCAACTAATTAGTTAAGGACACAGTTATGTGCACCAAAACTAAATCCTAGAATATTTTACTAGGAGATCAAGAGGATAAGGGTATGTGAGATTAGGGGAGGAAAAAAGGAGATTGCGCTGATGAATCAGATAGTATGTGAAGGCTATGTCTGGTAAGGATCAAATAGCCATGAAAATTTAAGTCTATGAGGAGAGAGAAAGCACCTGAGGATAGGTGCTGGCACGGGGGAGATTTACCATATCAGGTAATCTTATGGTAGAGATAGACAAGTAAGAATTTCTGTTATTTTTTTGAATGTCTGTGTGACTGAAAGAAAAAACAGATGAGTAATAATTTTTTATTATTATCTTAATGTTTGTTGACTTATAGAAGAATTTAATAAGTAAGAATATTTTATTATTCTCTAAATATCTGTTGACTGTTAGAAAACTAAATAAGTAAAAAAAAATATTATTTTTGAAGTTTTGCTTGATAACTGTATAAGAAATAATAATTGTGAAGGTGTAATAATGGGTAATAAGGGGGTCTTTTATTCCTTTAGATACAATATAATTATTGTACTACTTTGAGTTTAATTTTTTATATATTCAAACGAAGAGTAAAGGTAGAGAAACAATGGACAAAATGGAGGAAAAAACCCTCTTTGCATTTAGAGAAAAGAACTATTAAACAATGGTTAATAATAATGGCAACCCATTTGGAAAATAACTAAATTTTTGTTACATATAAGCAAAATTTGTAATAACCAGATGGTTGTATATTGAAAAAGAAAATAAGAAAGGCGAGATTCCCATAGACACTGCTATTACTATGTCACATAAAAAACCCTATAGTATTGGTTAATAATAATGGCAACCCATTTGAAAAATAACTAAATTTTTGTTACATATAAGCAAAATTTGTAATAACCAGATGGTTGTATATTGAAAAAGAAAATAAGAAATGCGAGATTCTCAGAAATAAGAAAGGCGAGATTCCCATTTACAAATGGTTGTATATTGAAAAAGAAAATAAGAAAGGCGAGATTCCTATAGACACTGCTATTACTATGTCACATAAAAAACCCTATAGTATTTTACTTAACTGACAATGTAGATAAAAAAAATTAAAACTCTCTACTTAAAGAAATTCTTCCCTAACCAAAAGAGGGCAAATATGTTACCAACTATCTTGTTTACATTTGTATCTATCATTGTAACCCAATCATTTACCTATGATACCAAAATAAAAAAACAATACATAGCATACCCACTGGCTAGTTAAGAAAAGCTTTGTGGCTACATAACAAAAACTCGTAAATGAATTAAAGAGAGTTACAGTGTTAATGAGAAACAGAAGAAAGAACTCTAGAATATCGATTTTCCATAGTGCCTGTAAAGAATTCATTCTTTCCCTCTTTTTGTAAATTTCTTGATAAGAAGCCTAAATTCCAAAGCATCATGGAAACAATACAAACAAATAGAATATAAACACAAAGGCAATAATACAGAGTTTTGTTGAAGGCAGTAGCCCTAACAAAGCCTTTTCTATGTAAATTAGAAAAAACTCTCAATGTTCCAAAATCTCAGTGCTAAATAAATCAGGGAAGGGATGAGTTGAACATGCTTTCCATATAAAAAAACCCTCACCATCAAAATAATACCCCATTCTTACACTGTCGTTCATAAGAGGTAAAATGTTCAGAAACAAGTAAAAATCACACATACCCAATAGTAAATTGCTAAACCAAAGAATCCTCCTAGGCAAAGTTCCAAAAACACCTTATCTTAAGCTTCATATGAAACGCTGAGCGAGCACAAAAGAAAATTAACCTAAGACACCACAGTTTCAACAATTCCAACTTCCCAATTAAAAACCTAAACACTTTTTTAACCAAGATCTGAAGAAAGTCAGAGTACCCAGGGGTGCCCACGAACTTTGAAGTAGAAAGAGGAGCTTTGGCGGCAGATCCCATCCAAGCCTAAGCCCTCACCTTACATCAATCACGAGAAATGTAAGAACTAACTGCGCAAACAAGCGTATGGCTTATATATAAAAACTGAAAACTTACTTAAGAGAGGAAAGTCAAGCGTGTCTCTGCCAACAGTATTCCAGGCGATGAACCTTATGCAACACTCTCAGCATTGTGTCAAAGTGCCGAAATAAGGAACAGAAAGTTAGATGAATTAAGCATACAGGGAAGAACAAATGAACCAGAGTAGAGCAGAGCCAAGAGCCCTCGGCTAAAATTAAAGACCAAATAAAATTACATTTCCGCGTAAAAAATTGCGTAAAGTTTTGAGGCCATTAAATCCTGCCAGCCCAAAAGATCCATCCATGGAGGAATCTAATACCCAGCAATGTGATTGGGAGGTGGACCGCTGGGTAACTCGCTATCTGCCACCGGAACCAGGACAAAAAAGAGAATTTATGTCCCTGCATATCATGGCGGGTATGCCCATTGCCACCAGACCCAAGACACCAGAGACTTTATGTGCTGCATATCATGGCGGGTATAGAGGCTAAGACCTGTACCATGAGGTACCTGGGCCAGCCACGTACCCAATACAAAATTCAACTCACTACATGATTGTCACAACTCTTGCATAGTAACAACAAAAAAAAATTTAATTACCTTGGACCTAACCCTACATACTTTCGTTTAATCTTTAACCCTATGTACTACCACAATGTATGGACGGTCCACATATTAATTTGTTATGACTCATTAATCGGTCCATAAATTAATATATATATATATGGTGGCATTACATGCGAATCCATAGTGGTCTTGGGCTGACATGGTGTCATATCGCCTTGACATTTACGCCACCACCTGGCTCTGGAATTTAAAGTTAACCAGCGGTTTAAGTGTCCATACTCTGCTACGAATCCACTTGCTGTCCGGAACTAATACAGCTCTCGGATATGGAGCCACGGTAGTTGGGATATTAAATGTTTCAGCCCGCCCGTAAACCCTCGGGATCACGCCATGAATTGGACGCCCAGGATTTCATCCTGAAGATCAACGGTGGTAATCGCTTGGCCTGGAATAAAAGGAGTTTGTCTAGGGTTATTTCGGCATTTGCGTGATGACTACAAGACAGAGCCTATCGGCTCGGATCTCCTCTGCGATTATGCCAGGGCCACCTCAACTCGGCTCCTCACTCACGGTGTACATACCTTCAGCTTCTCTGTGTTGTGACTTGCCTTGAGTGAGATCGTCGCTGCTATCTATCTGCAGGAAATGGCCGGGGTTTTATTCGTCTGTTACTCGCCTGAAGGTAATGGCGGTTCTTCTTTTAAATTCAATCAGTGTAATTTACTTTCTAGTCTTATATTTATCAAACCTTAACTACTCGGTTAATGTTGTAAAAGCTTCAGGGTATGGAGCGCGAGGGTATGGTGATGAAAGGTTCCCCGCACTTCCAGTTTTCTCTGCGCATTACAGGTAAGTCTCCTAGCTACGGTCTTCAATTCCTTTTTACTGGGCTCGCTGGCTGAATATGATTTTCTTTCTACCAGGAGTCTTATCGTGCTGCCTTTTGGCTGGTCCGAGTTGTGAAGTCTTCGACAATGAGTCCCGGTCATGGAGGGTTTTACCTTTGTTTTTGTTACCTTGCCGCTTCTGGTAGTTTGATTCAGGGTTTGATGACCTGAACCCTTTCAAATCCTCTCGGGGTTACTGGATCTGTTATGAACAAGTTTCCTGTTCATGTTATCGGGGCTTAGCCAGTCGGCTTACTCTCTTATAGCATTATTTGTACAATGATATGTGTCATGTTCGGCTCCAGTCTCGTAATGGCTTGCACGGTTATTATTTACTGTTTGAATACTCTGTTCTGTATAAATTTTAATATTTATTCCGGCTATAATTTGAGATTTACACAGGCTGTGGTTATTCGTTTGCTGGGTTAAATGTAAGCTTATGAGATTCATACCCTGCCGTAGCAGTTACTGTCTTGGGTTGATTCATTCTCAGGAATGTACCTCTGTTCTCGTTTCTTTAAGAAATATATCTCTATTTCTGTATTTCAAGAAAATGCATTTCTATTCTGATTTTTGTTTAAAGTATGTCTCTGGTTATCGTTTAGAATGTATCTCTAGTTCTTCGATGTGTTGGTTTTTCCTGTAGAATGCCTTCGTCAATTGGCACTTATTAAAGATTTAAGTCTATCTCGTTGTCGGCCCTGCCAGAAGATAACTCACGACATTGTGTTGATGCGTATATATTTCTTTCCACAGTTAGAACAGGGTTTCATGAATAATTAATTGTTCAACGTATAATACATTGTTCCTAATTGTATATGGGTCGCTTATCTTTTTACCATGCGGTCACCGCCAATTTCCCATTTCGGTCGACTCCGCTGATTTTATCTGGGATGAGTCTTGTGATGCTATACCAGTCTCTTAAACCCTCGTGGTGAGCACTGGAGCGTTGCGAGACCCGTACATCCCTCGGCCTTGTTTATTAGCAAGATGACTCTGTTATTTATACTACATTATGATGGTTGTCTGTACTATGTATCTCACAGTTTGCTTTCCCAAGTATTGTTGTGTCTGAAAGACTGTATTAATCGTCTGATTTGAACTATGCTAACATGGTTATAAAATATATCATGTAAATCCTTCTTGGTTTATGGTCAATAAAGCACCGGATCTTATCTGTTCATTTCCTTCGTATTTTATCTACGAGTCGGGCGAACCGTAGCATATCTAATAGTTTAATCATTAAGGACCGTAATATATTACCTGTTCAGCTTATGTTATTCGTTCATTTACAGTAGACCATAAACCTACAGATTTGTACTAAGGTTTTCTTTCCAGAAGAATAATAAAGTTTTACTTCACAGATAACTAATAGTCTGTAAAGATGAATAGCAATGCCTTTTGTTACAGATAACTAAATAACTTTTCTAGAAAAGAAAAGATTTCTATTATAATACTGTAGTCACATTTCACTTACCTGTACCGTGTCCTCTTCAATTTTCTGCCTGGAAAAACTCATAAACAACTTGTTAACCTCCCATCCACGAGATCAGTCATATAGACTTGATTCTCTCCCCCAAGCTCACTTGCAGGCCTCTGCCTTCTGCAAGGTGATGCACACTAATCAGCTGTGCAGTACTATGCACCACAGTGCTGGTACTATCTGATCCTCACCAGACATAGTACCCTTTCCTTCTTGCTTCTGTCTCTATTCTTTTCCTGCCTGTTCATCAACAGCCCAGGCTTCTTTTTTTCTTTTCCATTTCTATGGTAAGAAAAGTAGTTAGGGTTTCCCTTCTTTGCTGGCAACTGTTTCTTTTAAATTAAGCAAGAGGAAGTAATAACTTTTCCTCACAAAGTTATTTACCATATTACTTAATTCACCATTTTGAATAAATAACATTTCAATATTAATAAAGTAATAATTTTCTGTTTCTACATTTACCTAACATGGTAATTTATAAAATTGTTCATATAACTGCTTAGTCATTACATCTCCTCCCCCTGAGATTGGACACCGTCTCGGTGTCTTACAGTCGCAAACAGGTCTGGATAGGTCTTCCTCATCAGTTCCTGGTCTTCCCAAGTGGCCTCTTCGGGCCCAAAATGCCGCCATTGTACCTTAACTTGGGTAATAACTCGTTTCCGCAGCTACACTTCTCTCTGGTCGAGAATGCTCAGCGGTTCGACCAGTACTTCTCCTTCCGGTTCGACTTGCAATACACACATTCTGAATTAGTTTTTCTTTCTAATAGGATTTTCATTAAATCTTTATTATAATGATAACCCACCTATATATCCTGCCATCGGATTACATGCTTAGGGTCATTCACATACTTCTTTAGGACTGAAATATGGAACACATTATGGACCCGGATGTGACTTGGCAAGGCCAGCTGATATGCTACTGGTCCGACCCTTGCTAATATCTGAAAAGGTCCACAATATCTAGGCGCTAATTTAGCGCAACCAGCCCACTGTAAGGTACTTCTTTTGGCCTGAATTCGAACATACACATGATCCCCAACCTGATATTCCTTAAATCTCCTTTTCCGATCAGCGAAATTCTTTTGTCTATCCTGAGCCGTCTTCAGATTAACACGTACTCTCTTTACCATATCCTCCATCTCTTTAAGCATGTCAGGTCCTAGACTTAATTTATCTTCAGGTCCTCCCCAGCTGGAAGGTGTACGGCATTTTCGGCCATACATAACCTCAAATGGACTCATTTGCGTTGAAGTGTGATAACCATTGTTATACGCAAATTCCACCAAATGTAAATATTCCTCCCATCGTGTGGGTTGTTGCATGACGTAAGCCCTTAGCATGTCTTCAACTACTTGATTTACTCGTTCCGTCTGTCCATCAGTTTGCGGATGGTATGCGGTGCTAAAATTCAGCTGAGTACCTAAATCTGCAAACAGTGTCTTCCAGAACACTGATGTGAATTTCACATCCTGATCCGAAATTATTGTTTTCGGAAGGCCATGCAATCTGAACACATTCTGCATAAAAACGTGAGCGATTTGTGCAGCTCTGTAGGTAGATTGCACTGCTATAAAATGTGCAGCCTTACTCAATTTGTCCACTACTACCATAATGGAATCGTTGTTTTTCTTTGTCCTAGGTAAGCCCGTAATAAAATCCATGGAAATGATTTCCCACTTCCATTCCGGAATGGGCAAGGGTTGTAACAGTCCTGCTGGATGTTGATGTTCAGCTTTAATTTGCTGACATTCCAAGCACCGTGCCAAGTATTCTACAATATCCTTTTTCATTCCTGGCCAGAAATATTCTTTCCGGATTGCTGTAATCATTTTTTGATAACCCGGGTGACCAGCATAATGACTGATGTGGAATTCATCCATAATCAGATTTTTGACTTTGTTTTGATTGGGCACGTATATTCTTTGCTTGAAATAGACAATTCCTGCATCATCTATCATATATTCTGATTGGCTGTCCTTTCCAGCAGATTGCTATATTTGCTGTTTTAGCTGCTGATATTCTGTATTCTGGTCTGAAATTTCCTTTATTATGTCCAGAAAGGGGTTTTTCCACCCAGTAATGGAAACTTCATATAGACTTTGTACTTTCCTGCTTAAAGCGTCTGCTACTCTATTTGCTTTCCCTTGCAAATGTTTTATATCGAAGTCGAACCCACTTAGAAAATCTATCCACCGTGCTTGCCTAGCGTTTAAAGTAGGCTGGCTGAAATAGCTGGTCAAACTATGGTGGTCGGTGAGCAGTAAAAATTTCCTGCCCATAAGATAATGCCGCCACATTTTTAGGGCATGTATAACAGCAGCCAGTTCCAAGTCATAAGCGGAATATCTCTGTTCATGTTCTTTTAACTTACGGGATTTGTAAGAAATTACTCTGCCCTCTTGCATCAAAACTCCTCCCAACCCTTCCTTACTTGCATCTGTGCAGACCACATAATCCTTATGCGGATCTGCTATACTCAAAATTGGTGCTGTAGTAAGCAGATGTTTTAGTTGTTCAAAACTTTTCTGGCAATTTGGGGTCCACTGGAATGCCCTTCCTTTCTTCTGTAATGAAGTGATGGGAAAGGCTACTTTTGAGAAGCCTTCCACGAATCTCCTGTAATACCCAGCCAATCCCATGAAAGATTGAACATCCGCTACATCTTTTGGCACGGGCCAATCCCTTATAGCCTTTATCTTTTTCGAATCTACAACAATTCCCTCCTTTGTGATCACGTGACCCAAATATTGGATTTCCTCTTTAAAGAAGTCACACTTACTAAATTTTGCATACAGCTGATGTTCTCGAAGGGTCTGTAATACCATTCGGAGATGTTCATGATGTTCTTCGATTGTGCGTGAGTATATTAATATGTCGTCAATGAATATTAGCACAAATCGATCCAAGTATGGGTGAAAGATGCTGTTCATTAAACACATAAAAGTTGCAGGGGCATTGGTTAGCCCAAACGGCAAAACCACAAATTCATAATGTCCATACCTTGTTCTAAAGGCTGTTTTAGCGATGTCCTCATCCTTAATTCGAATTTGATGATATCCTGATCGCAAATCGATCTTGGAGAACACTGTTGCGCCTTTCACTTGATCGAACAATTCATCGATCCGGGGTAAGGGATACTTATTTTTGATGGTTAACTTATTCAATTGTCTGTAATCGATGCACATTCGAAGAGTACCATCCTTTTTCTTGACAAATAAAACTGGAGCTCCCCATGGGGATACACTAGGGCGAATGTACTCCTTGTCTAGTAACTCTTGCAACTGCATTTTTAGTTCTGTCAGCTCCGGTGTACTCATTCTGTAGGGTGCTCGGGATACTGGGGCAGCCCCGGGTATCAATTCAATGGTAAAATCTATATTCCTTCGCGGCAGTAGTCCAGGAATTTCCTCTGGAAATACGTCTGTAAATTCCTGTATTATAGGAATGCTGTTCAAAGAAACTGATTTATCCTTGGAGTTCGCATATCCCACCTGGATGGCGTAAACCTGACACCCCTTCCGTATGCACTTCATCAGTTGGTTGGCAGTTATCGGGCGAACTTGCACTGGTTGCTTAATTCCTTGCAGTTCTTTCCTGTTTCCTTGCTGATCTCTGTAATAAATAATTTTAGTTTTGCAATCAACTAATGACCAGTGTTTTTCTAACCAGTCCATGCCGATTAGGATGTCATAGGATCCGAGAGGGAGTACATTTAGATCAGCTGTCACTGGCTGGTCTGCTATGATAAATGAACAATCGTTGATTTTGGCTGTTACCCGCCGCTTGGCTCCGGTAGCGAGTTGCACTAGCCAAGAATTTTTAAATTTAACAGGTTGTAAACTACAACGTTCCACTATCTTAGGGCTCACATAGCTTAATGTAGCCCCAGGGTCAATTAAAATAGATATGGTAAGGTTTGAGATTTTACCTTCGAACTCAATCATGGTTGGTTGGTATTCCGCCTGACGATCTTCCAGAGCCGCGTTAATTCTGGGTATGCTACGTCCAACCTCACCCACGGTTGAAGCTTCATGAATTTGAGATAATTGTTCAGCTCCTTTCCGCTGTGGACAGTTTTTAATCTAGTGAGGTCCCCCACAACCCCAACACTGCACCGGGGGTCTTGCTACATTCTCACTGTCCAACCTTGATTGTTGTTCGCTGACCTTGGACTCATTAGTGGTTCTGAACTTAGAGGTAGTCCTTGGTGCAAATCTGCTGTTTGCTCCTTTGCCACTTCCTTTACTGCCATTGCTGCGATTCCCTTTGCTGTTTCACACTGTCTTGAACCCTTTCTTCTCATTCCATTTTCTGTTAGCAGCTTCCCCTTTCTGTTTACTTTGCTGATAACAAATTCTAGCTTTGCGGATTACCTCATCCATCGATTTTGGATTGTCAAATTCAATCCTCTCCCGCATATATACTGGTAAACTGCTAACGAATCGCTGGACCTTTGCCTTTTCTTCCCTTATGTATGGTACGTAACGAAGTAAGGATGTAAAGCGGGTGATAAATTCGTCCATAATCTGCTGTCCTAATCGCAAATCATGGAACTCCCTTGCCTTCTCATCATAGAAGTGTTCCGTTAAATATCGCTCCTTGAAGAATCTCTGAAAATTATCCCATGTAATATTTTGTTCGGTGACCCCTTTTACTATCTTCACCTCCTCCCACCATAAGGTGGCCTTCCCTTGTAATTGGAAAATAGCCAGTCGTGCTTTAAGGTTGTTATCATATTCATAAAGCTGGAAATACTTATTCATATTAATAATCCAGGCTTCAGCTGCTTCCTCCTGTTCCCCATCAAAATGTGGTGGTTTGATTTTGCGGAATTCTCCTTGTAATTCTACCTTCTGTCTTTTTGAGGTTTGCTGGTCAAATACATTATCCGAGCGTTCCTCCTGCTCCTCTGATCCTTCGGGGGGTATATGATGGTTCTGTTCCTCGGACATCCTTTGCTGCTCGGCACTGGGATTATTTGGTAATTGATTTTGTTTATCAGACAAACTCTTTAAGATTCTTTCTTGCTCCATTGTTAACCAAGCATTGTCTTCCCGTAGTCGAGCCATCTCATTCTTCAGCTCTTGCACCATTTCCAAGATTGCTTGATTCGTAACTCTGGCTTCTTCCCCAAGTTGCACCCACAGTTCTGGGTTATTCTCTGAACCGGGTATTCCTTGTCCCATTACAGGTCGCCGTGAGGTACTATCTGCTCTCCTCATGTTTCTGTCTTCAATATCGGAAGCCTGTACTTGGAAGCCTGTACTTCATTCAACACAGAAAGAAACATTCAAGAGTATTATCAGGAATGACTCCTATTAGTTATTTAATACAATGTCCTTGTCTGTCATTGTTGTTCTACCCAGAGGCCACAGTGCTGTATCTGGGCTCTGATACCATATGTCACAACTCTTACATAGTAACAAAAAAAATTTAATTACCTTGGACCTAACCCTACATACTTTCGTTTAATCTTTAACCCTATGTACTACCACAATGTATGGACGGTCCACATATTAATTTGTTATGACTCATTAATCGATCCATAGTGGTCTTGGGCTAACATGGTGTCATATCGCCTTGACATTTACGCCACCACCTGGCTCTGGAATTTAAAGTTAACCAGCGGTTTAAGTGTCCATACTCTGCTACGAATCCACTTGCTGTCCGGAACTGATACAGCTCTCGGATATGGAGCCACGGTAGCTGGGATATAAAATGTTTCAGCCCGCCCGTAAACCCTCGGGATCACGCCATGAATTGGACGCCCAGGATTTCATCCTGAAGATCAACGGTGGTAATGGCTTGGCCTGGAATAAAAGGAGTTTGTCTAGGGTTATTTTGGCATTTGCGTGATGACTACAAGACAGAGCCTATCGGCTCGGATCTCCTCTGCGATTATGCCAGGGCCACCTCAACTCGGCTCCTCACTCACGGTGTACATACCTTCAGCTTCTCTGTGTTGTGACCTGCCTTGAGTGAGATCGTCGCTGCTATCTATCTGCAGGAAATGGCCGGGGTTTTATTCATCTGTTACACGCCTGAAGGTAATGGCGGTTCTTCTTTTAAATTCAATCAGTGTAATTTACTTTCTAGTCTTATATTTATCAAACCTTAACTACTCGGTTAATGTTGTAAAAGCTTCAGGGTATGGAGCGCGAGGGTATGGTGATGAAAGGTTCCCCCCACTTCCAGTTTTCTCTGCGCATTACAGGTAAGTCTCCTAGCTACGGTCTTCAATTCCTTTTTACTGGGCTCACTGGCTGAATATGATTTTCTTTCTACCAGGAGTCTTATCGTGCTCCCTTTTGGCTGGTCTGAGTTGTGAAGTCTTCGACAATGAGTCCTGGTCATGGAGGGTTTTACCTTTGTTTTTGTTACCTTGCCACTTCTGGTAGTTTGATTTAGGGTTTGATGACCTGAACCCTTTCAAATCCTCTCGGGGTTACTGGATCTGTTATGAACAAGTTTCCTGTTCATGTTATCGGGGCTTAGCCAGTCGGCTTACCCTCTTATAGGATTATTTGTACAATGATATGTGTCATGTTTGGCTCCAGTCTCGTAATGGTTGGCACAGTTATTATTTACTGTTTGAATACTCTGTTCTGTATAAATTTTAATATTTATTCCGTCTATAACCTGAGATTTGCACAGGCTGTGGTTATTCGTTTGCCGGGTTAAATGTAAGCTTATGAGATTCATACCCTGCCGTAGCAGTTACTGTCTTGGGTTGATTCATTCTCAGGAATGTACCTCTGTTCTCGTTTCTTTAAGAAATATATCTCTATTTCTGTATTTCAAGAAAATGCATTTCTATTCTGATTTTTGTTTAAAGTATGTCTCTGGTTATCGTTTAGAATGTATCTCTAGTTCTTCGATGTGTTGGTTTTTCCTGTAGAATGCCTTCGTCAATTGGCACTTATTAAAGATTTAAGTCTATCTCATTGTCGGCCCTGCCAGAAGATAACTCACGACATTGTGTTGATGCGTATATATTTCTTTCCACAGTTAGAACAGGGTTTCATGAATAATTAATTGTTCAACGTATAATACATTGTTCCTAATTGTATATGGGTCGCTTATCTTTTTACCATGCGGTCACCGCCAATTTCCCATTTCGGTCGACTCCGCTGATTTTATCTGGGATGAGTCTTGTGATGCTATACCAGTCTCTTAAACCCTCGTGGTGAGCACTGGAGCGTTGCGAGACCCGTACATCCCTCGGCCTTGTTTATTAGCAGGATGACTCTATTATTTATACTACATTATGATGGTTGTCTGTACTATGTATCTCACAGTTTGCTTTCCCAAGTATTGTTGTGTCTGAAAGACTGTATTAATCGTCTGATTTGAACTATGCTAACATGGTTATAAAATATATCATGTAAATCCTTCTTGGTTTATGGTCAATAAAGCACCGGATCTTATCTGTTCATTTCCTTCGTATTTTATCTACGAGTCGGGAGAACTGTAGCATATCTAATAGTTTAATCATTAAGGACCGTAATATATTACCTGTTCAACTTATGTTATTTGTTCATTTACAGTAGACCATAAACCTACAGATTTGTACTAAGGTTTTCTCTCCAGAAGAATAATAAAGTTTTACTTCATAGATAACTAATAGTCTGTAAAGATGAATAGCAATGCCTTTTGTTACAAATAACTAAATAACTTTTCTAGAAAAGAAAAGATTTCTATAATAATACTGCAGTCACATTTCACTTACCTGTACCGTGTCCTCTTCAATTTTCTGCCTGGAAAAACTCATAAACAGCTTGTTAACCTCCCATCCATGAGATCAGTCGTATAGACTTGATTCTCTCCCCCAAGCTCACTTGCAGGCCTCTGCCTTCTGCAAGGTGATGCACACTAATCAGCTGTGCAGTACTATGCACCACAGTGCTGGTACTATCTGATCCTCACCAGACATAGTACCCTTTCCTTCTTGCTTCTGTCTCTATTCTTTTCCTGCCTCTTCATCAACAGCCCAGGCTTCTTTTTTCTTTTCCATTTCTATGGTAAGAAAAGTAGTTAGGGTTGCCCTTCTTTGCTGGCAACTGTTTCTTTTAAATTAAGCAAGAGGAAGTAATAACTTTTCCTCACAAAGTTATTTACCATATTACTTAATTCACCATTTTGAATAAATAACATTTCAATATTAATAAAGTAATAATTTTCTGTTTCTACATTTACCTAACATGGAAATTTATAAAATTGTTCATATAACTACTTAGTCATTACATCTCCTCCCCCTGAGATTGGACACCGTCTCGGTGTCTTATAGTTGCAAACAGGTCTGGATAGGTCTTCCTCATCAGTTCCTGGTCTTCCCAAGTGGCCTCTTCGGGCCCAAAATGCCGCCATTGTACCTTAACTTGGGTAATAACTCGTTTCCGCAGCTGCACTTCTCTCTGGTCGAGAATGCTCAACGGTTCGACCAGTACTTCTCCTTCCGGTTCGACCTGCAATACACACATTATGAATTAGTTTTTCTTTCTAATAGGATTTTCATTAAATCTTTATTATAATAATAACCCACCTGTATATCCTGCCATCGGATTACATGCTTAGGGTCATACACATACTTCTTTAGGACTGAAACATGGAACACATTATGGACCGGACGTGACTTGGCAAGGCCAGCTGATATGCTACTGGTTCGACCCTTGCTAATATCTTAAAAGGTCCACAATATCTAGGCGCTAATTTAGCGCAACCAGCCCACTGTAAGGTACTTCTTTTGGCCTGAATTCGAACATACACATGATCCCCAACCTGATATTCCTTAAATCTCCTTTTCCGATCAGCGAAATTCCTTTGTCTATCCTGAGCCATCTTCAGATTAACACGTACTCTCTTTACCATATCCTCCATCTCTTTAAGCATGTCAGGTCCTAGACTTAATTTATCTTCAGGTCCTCCCGAGCTGGAAGGTGTACGGCATTTTCGACCATACATAACCTCAAATGGACTCATTTGCGTTGAAGTGTGATAACCATTGTTATACGCAAATTCCACCAAATGTAAATATTCCTCCCATCGTGTGGGTTGTTGCATGACGTAAGCCCTTAGCATGTCTTCAACTACTTGATTTACTCGTTCCGTCTGTCCATCAGTTTGCGGATGGTATGCGGTGCTAAAATTCAGCTGAGTACCTAAATCTGCAAATAGTGTCTTCCAGAACACTGATGTGAATTTCACATCCCGATCTGAAATTATTGTTTTCGGAAGGCCATGCAATCTGAACACATTCTACATAAAAACGCGAGCGATTTGTGCAGCTCTGTAGGTAGATTGCACTGGTATAAAATGTGCAGCCTTACTCAATTTGTCGACTACTACCATAATGGAATCGTTGTTTTTCTTTGTCCTAGGTAAGCCCGTAATAAAATCCATGGAAATGATTTCCCACTTCCATTCCGGAATGGGCAAGGGTTGTACCAGTCCTGCTGGATGTTGATGTTCAGCTTTAATTTGTTGACATTCCAAGCACCGTGCCAAGTATTCTACAATATCCTTTTTCATTCCTGGCCAGAAATATTCTTTCCGGATTGCTGTAATCATTTTTTTGATAACCCGGGTGACCAGCATAATGACTGATGTGGAATTCGTCCATAATCAGATTTTTGACTTTGTTTTGATTGGGCACGTATATTCTTTGCTTGAAATAGACAATTCCTGCATCATCTATCATATATTCTGATTGGCTGTCCTTTCCAGCAGATTGTTGTATTTGCTGTTTTAGCTGCTGATATTCTGTATTCTGGTCTGAAATTTCATTTATTATGTCCAGAAAGGGGTTTTTCCACCCAGTAATGGAAACTTCATATAGACTTTGTAGTTTCCTACTTAAAGCGTCTGCTACTCTATTTTCTTTCCCTTGCAAATGTTTTATATCGAAGTCGAACCCACTTAGAAAATCTATCCACCGTGCTTGCCTAGCGTTTAAAGTAGGCTGGCTGAAATAGCTGGTCAAACTATGGTGGTCGGTGAGCAGTAAAAATTTCCTGACCATAAGATAATGCCGCCACATTTTTAGGGCATGTATAACAGCAGCCAGTTCCAAGTCATAAGCGGAATATCTCTGTTCATGTTCTTTTAACTTACGGGATTCGTAAGCAATTACTCTGCCCTCTTGCATCAAAACTCCTCCCAACCCTTCCTTACTTGCATCTGTGCAGACCACATAATCCTTATGCGGATCTGCTATACTCAAAATTGGTGCTGTAGTAAGCAGATGTTTTAGTTGTTCAAAACTTTTCTGGCAATTTGGGGTCCACTGGAATGCCCTTCCTTTCTTCTGTAATGAAGTGATGGGAAAGGCTACTTTTGAGAAGCCTTCCACGAATCTCCTGTAATACCCAGCCAATCCCATGAAAGATTGAACATCCGCTACATCTTTTGGCACGGGCCAATCCCTTATAGCCTTTATCTTTTTCGAATCTACAACAATTCCCTCCTTTGTGATCACGTGACCCAAATATTGGATTTCCTCTTTAAAGAAGTCACACTTACTAAATTTTGCATACAGCTGATGTTCTCGAAGGGTCTGTAATACCATTCGGAGATGTTCATGATGTTCTTCGATTGTGCGTGAGTATATTAATATGTCGTCAATGAATATTAGCACAAATCGATCCAAGTATGGGTGAAAGATGCTGTTCATTAAACACATAAAAGTTGCAGGGGCATTGGTTAGCCCAAACGGCAAAACCACAAATTCATAATGTCCATACCTTGTTCTAAAGGCTGTTTTAGCGATGTCCTCATCCTTAATTCAAATTTGATGATATCCTGATCGCAAATCAATCTTGGAGAACAGTGTTGTGCCTTTCACTTGATCGAACAATTCATCGATCCGGGGTAAGGGATACTTATTTTTGATGGTTAACTTATTCAATTGTCTGTAATCGATGCACATTCGAAGAGTACCATCCTTTTTCTTGACAAATAAAACTGGAGCTCCCCATGGGAATACACTAGGGCGAATGTACTCCTTGTCTAGTAACTCTTGCAACTGCATTTTTAGTTCTGTCAGCTCCGGTGTACTCATTCTGTAGGGTGCTCGGGATACTGGGGCAGCCCCGGGTATCAATTCAATGGTAAAATCTATATTCCTTCGCGGCGATAGTCCAGGAATTTCCTCTGGAAATACGTCTGTAAATTCCTGTATTATAGGAATGTTGTTCAAAGAAACTGATTTATCCTTGGAGTTCGCATATCCCACCTGGATGGCGTAAACCTGACACCCCTTCCGTATGCACTTCATCAGTTGGTTGGCAGTTATCGGGCGAACTTGCACTGGTTGCTTAATTCCTTGAAGTTCTTTCCTGTTTCCTTGCTGATCTCTGTAATAAATAATTTTAGTTTTGCAATCAACTAATGACCAGTGTTTTTCTAACCAGTCCATGCCGATTAGGATGTCATAGGATCCGAGAGGGAGTACATTTAGATCAGCTGTCACTGGCTGGTCTGCTATGATAAATGAACAATCGTTGATTTTGGCTGTTACCCGCCGCTTGGCTCCGGTAGCGAGTTGCACTAGCCAAGAATTTTTAAATTTAACAGGTTGTAAACTACAACGTTCCACTATCTTAGGGCTCACATAGCTTAATGTAGCCCCAGGGTCAATTAAAATAGATATGGTAAGGTTTGAGATTTTACCTTCGAACTCAATCATGGTTGGTTGGTATTCCGCCTGACGATCTTCCAGAGCCGCGTTAATTCTGGGTATGCTACGTCCAACCTCACCCACGGTTGAAGCTTCATGAATTTGAGATAATTGTTCAGCTCCTTTCCGCTGTGGACAGTTTTTAATCTAGTGAGGTCCCCCACAACCCCAACACTGCACCGGGGGTCTTGCTACATTCTCACTGTCCAACCTTGATTGTTGTTCGCTGACCTTGGACTCATTAGTGGTTCTGAACTTAGAGGTAGTCCTTGGTGCAAATCTGCTGTTTGCTCCTTTGCCACTTCCTTTACTGCCATTGCTGCGATTCCCTTTGCTGTTTCACACTGTCTTGAACCCTTTCTTCTCATTCCATTTTCTGTTAGCAGCTTCCCCTTTCTGTTTACTTTGCTGATAACAAATTCTAGCTTTCCGGATTACCTCATCCATCGATTTTGGATTGTCAAATTCAATCCTCTCCCGCATATATACTGGTAAACTGCTAACGAATCGCTGGACCTTTGCCTTTTCTTCCCTTATGTATGGTACGTAACGAAGTAAGGACGTAAAGCGGGTGATAAATTCGTCCATAGTCTACTGTCCTAATCGCAGATCATGGAACTCTCTTGCCTTCTCATCATAGAAGCGTTCCGTTAAATATCGCTCCTTGAAGAATCTCTGAAAATTATCCCATGTAATATTTTGTTCGGTGACCCCTTTTACTATCTTCACCTCCTCCCACCATAAGGTGGCCTTCCCTTGTAATTGGAAAATAGCCAGTCGTGCTTTAAGGTTGTTATCATATTCATAAAGCTGGAAATACTTATTCATATTAATGATCCAGGCTTCAGCTGCTTCCTCCTGTTCCCCATCAAAATGTGGTGGTTTGATTTTGCGGAATTCTCCTTGTAATTCTACCTTCTGTCTTTTTGAGGTTTGCTGGTCAAATACATTATCCGAGCGTTCCTCCTGCTCCTCTGATCCTTCGGGGGGTATATGATGGTTCTGTTCCTCGGACATCCTTTGCTGCTCGGCACTGGGATTATTTGGTAATTGATTTTGTTTATCAGACAAACTCTTTAAGATTCTTTCTTGCTCCATTGTTAACCAAGCATTGTCTTCCCGTAGTCGAGCCATCTCATTCTTCAGCTCTTGCACCATTTCCAAGATTGCTTGATTCGTAACTCTGGCTTCTTCCCCAAGTTGCACCCACAGTTCTGGGTTATTCTCTGAACCGGGTATTCCTTGTCCCATTACAGGTCGCCGTGAGGTACTATCTGCTCTCCTCATGTTTCTGTCTTCAATATCGGAAGCCTGTACTTGGAAGCCTGTACTTCATTCAACACAGAAAGAAACATTCAAGAGTATTATCAGGAATGACTCCTATTAGTTATTTAATACAATGTCCTTGTCTGTCATTGTTGTTCTACCCAGAGGCCACAGTGCTGTATCTGGGCTCTGATACCATATGTCACAACTCTTACATAGTAACAAAAAAAATTTAATTACCTTGGACCTAACCCTACATACTTTCGTTTAATCTTTAACCCTATGTACTACCACAATGTATGGACGGTCCACATATTAATTTGTTATGACTCATTAATCGGTCCATAAATTAATATATACATATATGGTGGCATTACATGTGAATCCATAGTGGTCTTGGGCTGACATGGTGTCATATCGCCTTGACATTTACGCTGCCACCTGGCTCTGGAATTTAAAGTTAACCAGCGGTTTGAATGTCCATACTCTGCTACGAATCCACTTGCTGTCCGGAACTGATACAGCTCTCGGATATGGAGCCACGGTAGCTGGGATATTAAATGTTTCAGCCCGCCCGTAAACCCTCGGGATCACGCCATGAATTGGATGCCCAAGATTTCATCCTGAAGATCAACGGTGGTAATGGCTTGGCCTGGAATAAAAGGAGTTTGTCTAGGGTTACTTCGGCATTTGCGTGATGACTACAAGACAGAGCCTATCGGCTCTGGTCTCCTCTGCGATTATGCCAGGGCCACCTCAACTCGGCTCCTCACTCACGGTGTACATACCTTCAGCTTCTCTGTGTTGTGACCTGCCTTGAGTGAGATCGGCGCTGCTATCTATCTGCAGAAAATGGCCGGGGTTTTATTCGTCTGTTACTCGCCTGAAGGTAATGGTGGTTCTTCTTTTAAATTCAATCAGTGTAATTTACTTTCTAGTCTTATATTTATCAAACCTTAACTACTCGGTTTATGTTGTAAAAGTTTCAGGGTATGGAGCATGAGGGTATGGTGATGAAAGGTTCCCCGCACTTCCGGTTTTCTCTGCGCATTACAAGTAAGTCTCCTAGCTACGGTCTTCAATTCCTTTTTACTGGGCTCGCTGGCTGAATATGATTTTCTTTCTACCAGGAGTCTTATCGTGCTCCCTTTTGGCTAGTCCGAGTTATGAAGCCTTCGACAATGAGTCCCGGTCATGGAGGGTTTTACCTTTGTTTTTGTTACCTTGTCGCTTCTGGTAGTTTGATTCAGGGTTTAATGACCTGAACCCTTTCAAATCCTCTCGGGGTTACTGGATCTGTTATGAACAAGTTTCCTGTTCATGTTATCGGGGCTTAGCCAGTCGGCTTACCCTCTTATAGCATTATTTGTACAATGATATGTGTCATGTTCGGCTCCAGTCCCGTAATGGCTTGCACGGTTATTATTTACTGTTTTGAATACTCTATTCTGTATAAATTTTAATATTTATTCCGGCTATAATCTGAGATTTGCACAGGCTGTGGTTATTCGTTTGCCGGGTTAAATGTAAGCTTATGAGATTCATACCCTACCGTAGCAGTTACTGTCTTGGGTTGATTCATTCTCAGGAATGTACCTCTGTTCTCGTTTCTTTAAGAAATATATCTCTAATTCTGTATTTCAAGAAAATGCATTTCTATTCTGATTTTTGTTTAAAGTATGTCTCTGGTTATCATTTAGTAATGTATCTCTAGTTCTTCGAGGTGTTGGTTTTTCCTGTAGAATGCCTCCGTCAAATTGGCACTTATTAAAGATTTAAGTCTATCTCGTTGTCGCCCCTGCCAGAAGATTACTCACGACATTGTGTTTATATGTATATATTTCTTTCCACGGTTAGAACAGGGTTTCATGAATAATTAATTGTTCAATGTATAATACATGGTTCCTAATTGTATATGGGTCGCTTATCTTTTTACCATGCAGTCACCGTCAATTTCCCGTTTCGGTCGACTCCGCTGATTTTATCTGGGATGAGTCTTGTGATGCTATATCAGTCTCTTAAACCCTCGTGGTGAGCACTGGAGCGTTGCGAGACCCGTACATCCCTCGGCCTTGTTTATTAGCAAGATGACTCTGTTATTTATACTACATTATGATGGTTGTCTGTACTATGTATTTCACAGTTTGCTTTCCCAAGTATTGTCGTGTCTGAAAGGCTGTATTAATCGTCTGATTTGAACTATGCTAACATGGTTATAAAATATATCATGTAAATCCTTCTTGGTTTATGGTCAATAAAGCACCGGATCTTATCTGTTCATTTCCTTCGTATTTTATCTACGAGTCGGGAGAACTGTAGCATATCTAATAGTTTAATCATTAAGGACCGTAATATATTACCTGTTCAACTTATGTTATTTGTTCATTTACAGTAGACCATAAACCTACAGATTTGTACTAAGGTTTTCTCTCCAGAAGAATAATAAAGTTTTACTTCACAGATAACTAATAGTCTGTAAAGACGAATAGCAATGCCTTTTGTTACAGATAACTAAATAACTTTTCTAGAAAAGAAAAGATTTCTATAATAATACTGCAGTCACATTTCACTTACCTGTACCGTGTCCTCTTCAATTTTCTGCCTGGAAAAACTCATAAACAGCTTGTTAACCTCCCATCCACGAGATCAGTCATATAGACTTGATTCTCTCCCCCAAGCTCACTTGCAGGCCTCTGCCTTCTGGAAGGTGATGCACACTAATCAGTTGTGCAGTACTATGCACCACAGTGCTGGTACTATCTGATCCTCACCAGACATAGTACCCTTTCCTTCTTGCTTCTGTCTCTATTCTTTTCCTGCCTCTTCATCAACAGCCCAGGCTTCTTTTTTCTTTTCCATTTCTATGGTAAGAAAAGTAGTTAGGGTTGCCCTTCTTTGCTGGCAACTGTTTCTTTTAAATTAAGCAAGAGGAAGTAATAACTTTTCCTCACAAAGTTATTTACCATATTACTTAATTCACCATTTTGAATAAATAACATTTCAATATTAATAAAGTAATAATTTTCTGTTTCTACATTTACCTAACATGGTAATTTATAAAATTGTTCATATAACTGCTTAGTCATTACACTAGTCAAAAAATATAT